>JAODAL010076277.1:0-13692 GCA_025379985.1 Phyllomedusa bahiana | reverse complement strand
TTAACCAGGCCCCCCTTGTAGCCAGTGTCCTCTTGTACCATGTCCCCCATTACCAGGTTCCCCCCTTACCCCAGTTTCCCCTTTTGTAGCCAGTGCCCCCCTGTACCATTCCCCCCTGTACCATGCCCAATTGTACCACCCCCCCTTAAATCCAGTGTCCCCCCTGTATCCATGCCCCACCTGTAGCCAGTGCCCCCAAATGAGCCGGCCCCCTGTAGCCATGTCCCCATTTTTCCAGGTCCCCCTGTGCCGGCCCTGTAGCCAGTGTCCCCCCGTAGCCAGTTGCCCCCTATAGCCAGTGTCCCCTTGTAGCCACTGCCCCCTGTATCCAGTGTCCCCGCTGTATCCATGTCCACCTGTACCAGTGTCCCCTTTGAGCCAGTGTCCCCTGTATCCAGTGTCCCCCTTGTAGCCAGGGGTCTTCCTTGTAGCCAGTGTCCCCCTTGTAGCCAGTGTCCCCTGTAGCCATGTCCCCCTTATAGCCAGTGCCCCCTGTAGCCAGTGTCCCCCTTGTAGCCATGTCCCCTGTAGCCAGCTGCCCCTATTTAGGCATGTCCCCTGTAGCTAAGGGATTTTAAAATAATAAAAACTTAACTTACCTTTCTAGGATCCCCGCACGTGTCCAGGTCCCGGGTTCATTTGTAAGTGGCGTGACTTTCATAAACCTGCTTACACTCAGCTCCTGGGCCTCCTGGGACACACGGACTGAGACTGAGCGCGCAAAGGCGCGTGAAAGCCGTGAGCCCCTGCAACGCTGCGTTAGTATCGGCGCCCCTGACTGAGCGCTGATACATACAGGGAGGAGACAGGAGGGAGCGATCCGTCCTGCCTCCTCCCTTACCGGCAGCTGCATTAAGTGGTATGCAGCTGCTGGCAGAGTCGGAGGCTAACCCGCGGGGGGGAGGCGGGCGGCGCCTCCCTCTGGTGGGGGGAGCCTCGGCGCACCGGGCGATCGCCCGCCTCGCCCGCCCCTAGGAAAGGCCCTGCTTGAAGCCCATGTCCTGGATATGTCTGTGTGTGGTGGCTCTTAAAGCACTGACTCCAGCAGCAGTCCACTCCTTGTGAATCTACCCCAAATTTTTGAATGGCCTTTTCTTAACAATCCTATCAAGGCTGTGGCTCCCTGTTGCTTGTGCCCCTTTTTTCTACACACTTTTTTCCTTCTACTCAACTCTCCATTAATATGCTTTGATACTACCCTGTGTGAACAGCCAGCTTCTTTAGCAATGACTTTTTGTGGCTTACCCTTCTTGTGGAGTGTATCAATGATTGCCTTCTGGACATCTGTCAAGTCAGCAGTCTTCTCCATGATTTGGTCACCTACTGAACCAGACTAAAGGACCTTTTAAGAGACTTAGGAAGCCTTTGCAGGTGTTATTGGTTAATTATTCTAATTTTGTAAGATAATGACTTTGAGTTTTCCTTGGCTATAAGTCATAATCATCCAGATTAACATAAATAAACACTTGAAAAAGTTCACTCTGTTTGTAATGAATTCAAAATAAGTTGTGGACAGCTCACCTGAAGCAGCATGCTTTTTAAAAGCTTAAACTCTTCACTTGTCCATGCCTGATCCTGGAAGCTATTCGCCCACTTGAAATCCAACAGTTTTGTGTAGATCAGCACTTGGACATGAGGAGTCAGATGCAGTCGGATCGTCTTAAAACATAAATCCTTTTATTTAAACATCTTTAAAATCAGCAGCACAATATGCTGGATGCACATGAAGACAGGAGACCACAATATGGGCTAGACGGTGGATGACTTTAACCGACGCGTTTCAGGTCACATGACCCTTACTCATGGTGACGTCATCCTTGCCATTCAACATTTAAATAGACAGACATAATTAAAACACCTGAGGACTCAGCCCTATACAAAGAAGTTACTATGTTAAAAACCGGCCATTACCCCATAAGCAACCCACTAGTAATGATACTGGATGTCTTGGCGTACATTCATTCCTTTGGGAATGCGTATATCCAAATTGAAAATCCACCACGCCTCTCGTGCCAAAAGTTTTTATATAAATCACCTCCCCGTTTTGAATTACTCACTTTTTCACTTAAACAGGTACATTTTACTGGCATCCGATAAGTGTCTGTGGATACGAGTTTTGAGGGGACCTGTAGTACAACCTACATATTGTTTTTTACAAAAACCAAAATTTCACCAAATACACCACAAATTTTGTGTTGCAGTTTATAAATTTTAATTTGAGCTTTTATTTTACTAAAAGAGGAAAAGGGGTTGTTTTGTGATGTTTTTACAATTAAACATACATTGTGTCCACATCCAAAACAACGGGGGCTTTAACCCAAATTGTTTGGAAAAGGGTTTAGAGATAAACAAGTTTGGGGAAAACGTGACCCAAATAGTGGGAGCCCTTGTGTATATAACGAAATTGTGTTGCAATAATTCTTAATTTTGTTTATTCACTCAATTGGAAAATGTTCTTAACTATATTGCTATCTGTTTATTTTGACATTAAGCTAGTAGAAACGGATGGTAAACTTATTTTGATCGAAAATTTTATTTTTTTTTAAAAAATAAACTACTTTATATTACTTACTTTCGAAATCTTGCTAAAAATTTTTGTATTCCTCCTGTAAGCCCTCTCCCTCAAGGCTTTTGTTAAATTTAAAAAAACATCATTGTTTGAAAATTTTCGTTTAATTCGTATTAGTTCACCTACAGGCAAGTTTGAAAAAGGAGGAGGAGGGCATATTCCCCCCTTAGAAGGGAAATTTCCCCTATATTTTTTTTACGAAATGGTTTACAATGTTCATTTTCAACCCACGGGGGGACACCCAAAAAATCTAGCTTTGAATTTGTGTTCATGAGAAAAATTTTAAATTCATGTTGTTACGTTAATTTTTTGTAAAAATTCTCCACTGAATCGGGATCCATTGTATTTTTCCCAACAAAGTAGATCCATTCAAAGAAAATTTTTATTTTCCCCATCTGCCATATATATATTGGCAAGCGAGGGTGAGAAAAGTGCCCCCTTTTAAACTCCATTTACTTTTTAAAAACACTTCCTATCAAATGAAAAAAAATTATGCTTTAACAATATTTGGTACCCAAAATGTAAAACATTGTTTTTCACCAGAAAAACCACTTATCGGGATAAAACCTGTAAGACCGGGGGGCCGGGTCGGGATCAAGGTACAAACCCAACATCACACACAACCAGGGCCCCCCGTCGCCCAAAAAACAGATTCCGGGTATATCTAGATGAAAATTTCAACATGAATTTTAAAATTTTTCTCATAACACAAACTTCAAAGCATGTTATTTGGGTCACCCTGGTGGGTATGGGGAAAAGAACATAACTTCAAACTATTTTATAAAAAAATGTTAGGGAAATTTCCCTTTAAAAGGGGGGAATCATCCTCCCCTCACCATTCATAACTTTCCTGTAGGTGAACTAAACGAATGAAACAAAAAATTTCCCAACAATGTGAATTTAAGTTCAATAACAACCTTGAGGGGGGAAGGGGCCCTACAAGAGGAATGAAAAAAAAATTTTGACAAGCTATTACAAAGAAAAAATATCAAGAATCAGATTTATTTTTTAAAAAAAAATAAATTTTCAATCAAAATAAAATACCCCCACTTTTTCTACTGCATATCGTCAATTTAAAAAAATAACAATTATTAAGACATTTTCCCCAAACTTGTTTGAAAAAACAAATTAAGAATTTATTGCAACACAATGTTTGTTATATATCACGAAGGGCTTCCACCATTGGATCCAGCGTTTCCCCAAGCTTGTTTATCTCTAATACCGATACACAAACAACTTGGCTTAATGCGACCGGTTGTTTTGGATGTGGACACAATGTATGTTTAACTAGTAAAATACATCACAAAATCCACCACATTTACCTCTTTTAGTAACAATAAAAGCTACAAAATTAAAACTTTAATAAACTGCAACACCAAGTTTGTGGTGTATTTGGTGAATTGCGGTTTATGTAAAAAACAATATGTATGTTGTACTACAGGTCCCCTCAAAGCTCGTATCCGCAGACACTTATCGGATGCCAGTAAAATGGACCTGTTTAAGTGTTCTGCGGTATCCAATCATTTTGCACAAGAACATCAGGGAGATTTAAGTGCACTTTCTGTTATGTCCATTGAAAAAGTGAGTAATTCAACACGGGGAGGTGATTTATATAAAAAAAACTTTTGGCACGAGAGGCGTGGTGGATTTTCAATTTGGATACACGCATTCCGAAAGGAATTAATGTATGCCAAGACATCCAGTATCATTACTAGTGGGTAGCTTATGGGGTTAATGGACGGTTTTTAACATAGTAACTTCTTTGTATAGGTCGGAACGAGGCTGAGTCCTCAGGTGTTTTAATTATGTCTGTCTATTTAAATGTTGAATGGCAAGGATGATGTCACCATGAGTAAGGGTCATGTGACCTGAAACTCGTCGGTCAGAGTCATCCACCATGTAGCCCAGATTGTGGTCTCCTGCCTTCATGTGCATCCAGCATATTGTGCTGCTTATTTTAAAGATGTTCAAATAAAAGGATTTATGTTTTAAGAAGATCCGACTGCATCTGACTCCTCATGTCCAAGTGCTGATCTACACAAAACTGTTGGATTTCAAGTGGGCGAATAGCTTCCAGGATCGTGCACGGACAAGAGAAGAGTTTAAGTGTTTAAAAAGCACGGTGCTTCAGGTGAGATGTCCACAACTTATTTTGAATTCGTTTGTTACATGTGTTACCACCACTTGGAAATTGCTCCCTTATTGTATTACCATCCATATTGAATGTTGGAAACATACATTGCCGTGAATACATATTGAAATATAAACATGAATACTGAGGATGGAACTATGGCAAGCAGCGATGATTATAACGCACATAGATTGAATAGAGCAGTGGACATTTTCAGACAGGAAAGACGAGGACATTGTTAGAGCCTTTCGTGATTTGGAATTATTATTATGTAAAGAAATCAGGACGTGGTGGGACATGACCACTCTACAAAAATATATAGAACAAAAGATGATACCACAGGGATTGAGATTAAAGAAATCCCCTACTTTGGAATATTCGAATGATTTCACCAAAAAATGGCAAGACATCTTAACTAGATGTTCCCTGGATCTCATGAATCTTATTGTTGAACAAGAAACACATGTAATGGAAAACATAAAAAGAGATATTGTTGCAAGTAAACAAGAACTGGAGACATTTCGGAAAGATGACACATATAGACAGCTCACCTTGAGAATGAATTACTCTGTACGAAAATTGGAGGATCATGTCATTAGCATCAAACAAAATAAATACAAGAGAGACTCCCACGATTACATGGACAATAAAGTATATAACTGGAGATCGTCACGGCAACAACCCAGATCTATATTACGTAATGGTCGAGGCCGATATAGAATGCATCATCGGAGAAGAGTTAGTTTTTCAGATGTCGATACCAGTATGCACTATACTGCATCGGATACGTTGGGTAATTTATCAGATCAATCTAGCAGAGATATGCCCCAACAAAATCGTTCACGTGGTTGGAGGAATACACGAGGAGTGGAGATACAAGAACAATGGGATCCAGATCGAAATCAGGACAATATTCCTTCCTCGTCACACAAACAACCTCCAAAAAACGGACAAGACAAGCAGGTCGCAAACACTGGAGATATAGGATGGGGCCCTAGGGGACATCGCAAAAAGAGAAATTTTTATCACCGGTTGTAAATATATCGAGTCAGATTATTCCCGAGGAGGCCAACACTGTTCTAGCTAAAGGATTGGGATTCAGCCCATCTAGGGATTTTCAAGTGTATCAAACTTTGTTAGATGTCAATAGATTGGTTAGGAACATCACGTTAAAAAGTCATTTTATGCAGACAGAAATGGATATTAACCAACATATATCTTCGGGTCCTTTGTTAGAACAGAAAGATCAGGATAACATTATGAAAAGTACAATACCAGAATTTAAGGAATTGGTCGGCATTACACAACTGCGACAATTAGAAAGTGAGGTCTTTAACATGGGCACCAACATTACAAATGATGGTAGAGATTCAGGTATACGTAACGATAATTTCTATCCAATACACTCACGAATTCCAACTATGGATATCTTTCAGGACCGCATTGAGGAGGATTTAATTGAGTTACATGAGAGAGACGTTCTGAATAGGAACTCACGTAACCAATCTAATCTTACCAGCCAGGAATGGTAAGCACTGTTGTGGCTCCAAAAAAATGACAGGCTGGTAATACGCCAAGCTGACAAGGGTGGGGCAGTGGTCCTCCTCGATGCAGGCCTTTATAAACGAGAATTGACAAAAATGTTGAAAGATATAATGAGTTATAGGAAATTATCTCATAACCCTACAGAAGAGTATATAAGGGATTTAAAAGTAGTGTTAGATCAGGGAGTGGCTCATGGGATCCTCTCACAAGAGTTTGCAGAGAAATTAAATGTCAAAAATCCGATAATGCCGGTTATTCATGCACTTCCAAAGGTGCATAAGGAGGTTTTTCCTCCTATCCTTAGACCCATCGTCTCAGGCATTGGCTCATTGAATGAGCAGCTGTGACGATGGGTCGATAGACAATTGCAACCTTTATTCCTCAATTTACCCGGCAATTTAAGAGATACCAAATATCTAGTATATACCCTGGAATCTGTTGTTTGGCCGACCGGGGGGTCCTGGTTGAGGTGTTATGTAATGGGTTTCTACCCCTTCATCCCCCACGACCAGGCCCTCCCGGTCTTACAGGAGTTTCTATCCAGATACAGTGGTTATTCTGTTGAAAAACAATCTTTCATCATTTTGGCTACCGAATACTTGTTAACGCATAATTTTTTTACATTTGATAGGAAGTTTTTTCAACAAGTAAATGGAGCATCAATGGAAGCACGTTTCTCATCATCGCTTGTCAATATATATATGGCAGCATGGGAAGAGAAATTTCTCTTTAGAATTTGTTGGAAATATACAATGGTATTCCAGATTCATTGACGATTTGATATTCTTATGGGTAGGAGACACAGATTCAGTGGAGAATTTTGTAAAATACATTAACAGTAACAACATGAATTTAAAATTTACTCATGAACGCAAACTTCAAAGAATAGATTATTTGGATGTCACCCTGGTGGGTAGTGAGAAATGTAATATAACTGTCAAACCATTTCGTAAAAATATGTATAAGAATTCCATTCTAAGGGCGGAATCATGCCATCCTCCTCACGTCGTTCATAACTTGCCTGTAGGTGAACTAATACGAATGAAACGAAATTGCTCCAACAATGATGAATTTATAGTTCAACAACAAGCCTTGAGGGAGAGGCTCATACAGAGAGGATATAGTCAAAAAATTTTAGACAAAGCTATTACGAAAGTAAATAATATCAAGAGATCAGATTTATTTTTGAAAAAACATAAAATTGTCACTCAAAATAATGATACCATCACGTTCTCTACTAGGAAAATAGAAAGAAAAACAGAGGGGGCGCCTATGGTGAAATAGTTGAAGTAAAGCATTAAAACAACAAAAGAAAATGTGCTCACCTCGAGCTGTTGGCATATTTTTTTTGAGCACAACACTCGTACGGGCCCCGTGGGTGGCTCTCTCCGAGCCTCGAATAGCAGCACGGGTCACTCTCTCCGGGAGCCGCAAGCGGGCAGGGGGAAAACGAACAGAAAGGGTGAGGCGAAAAATATGGCCCCCGGCGCTCAATTGCAAAAGGGAAAAAAAAAAACCCGTGATTACGGGATAGGGGTTTTAAAAATAAAGTTTTTTTATTCCATTAAAAAATGAAAAGAGAGTTACCCTTTCCATATATAAAACACAACTTATAACGCGTTCCACCATCAGGCCCCTTTTTCGATAAAAAGTGTTCGAAAGAGTACAGGAACAACACAAAAAAAAGGCAAGTTAGCATGTTTGGGATAGATCCTAAACCAATCACTAAACCATTATCATATAAAACAAAAAGGGAAAGCAACCAACCCTTAAAATGGGGGGAAAATTTAAAAATTGAAAGAAAAATAGTTTTGGGGTCTAAAAGTGGGGGGAAAATTTGACTTACCCCAAAAGGATGGGCTATTTTGTGAAATAGAAGCTATGGACATCCCTAAGCCAATCAGCGAAGGGAAAACTGTTTTCCATGGAAAGAATACTAAAGGTGATTGGAAAAAAAAAGGGAGGGGGAAAAAAAAGAGGGAAAAAGAAATGGCAATAAAAAAGGGAGTGTCCGCTCGGCCCTTTTCCCGGTGTAAAAAGTGCACTTATGTTTTACAGTCGTCGTAGAAAAAAAAAACGCATAAGGTAGGGTTGGTGACCTAGCGGGGGGAAAGTGAACTTCCAAGAAAAGACAGCAACTATAGAAAAAACATATAATATATAACACAACATAATATATATGTACAAAACAAAAAAGTTTAAAAAAAAAAATTGTGTTAAGGGTTTAAAAGGGCAGCAAAAATCGCTAGGAACGATTAAGTTTTTTTTCGGGGGGGCGCCCTTTTAATCGGGGATACAGAGGGAATTTTAATGAAGTAAGTTTGAAATACATATAAACGTTATGAATTCTAAAAATAAAAAAAATATCCCAAATTTTAAAAAGTTAAATATATGTCGGCCACCAATTACATCAAAAAGTAGGTGTATAAAACAGCTAATGGAGCTATAAAAAAATGAGAGTAAAAGCATGTATAATGCAAAAAGAATAGGTGACTTTAAAAACCATAGTAAAAAAAAAAATGAAAGGAAATTTTTTTAAAAATTAGATATATGCCAAAATTATTGGGAAAATATACCAAACAAACCCAAAATGTAGGTTTCAAAATTTCCAATTTTAAAACTATAAAAACATTTAATAAGAGAATGTAAAAAACTTTTTTTTTTTTACGGTTTTAAGCGGTTTTTAAAGAATTGCGGTTTATGATTAAAAAAATATTAGGTTTACTACAGGTCCCCTTTTAAAACTCGTTTTCCCCAGGGGCACTTTTCGGTTTCCAATTTAAAAAGGGCCCGTTTTAAATTTCCCGCCCCGGGATCCAAAATTTTGCACAAACATCAGGGAGATTTAAATGCACTTTTGTTTTGGGCCTTTAAAAAAGTTTAGTTTAATTTAACAAGGGAGGTGATTTTATAAAAAAAAATTTTTTGGGACGAGAGGCGTGGGGGGATTTTTAAAATTTTGGGTACACGCATTCCCAAAGGGAAAGAATGTACGCCAAGACATCCAGTTTCATTATAGTGGGTTTTTATGGGGTAATGGCCGTTTTTAAATAGGGAAATTCTTTGTATAGGGCTGAGTCCTCAGGTGTTTTAATTATGTCTGTCTATTTAAATGTTGAATGGCAAGGATGACGTCACCATGAGTAAGGGTCATGTGACCTGAAACGTGTCGGTTAGAGTCATCCACCGTCTAGCCCATATTTTGGTCTCCTGTCTTCATGTGCATCCAGCATATTGTGCTGCTGATTTTAAAGATGTTTAAATAAAAGGATTTATGTTTTAAGGAGATCCGACTGCATCTGACTCCTCATGTCCAAGTGCTGATCTACACAAAACTGTTTGTAATGACTCTACATAATATATGAGTTTCACTTTTTGAATTGAATTACTGAAAAAAAAAAACTTTTGGCTGATATTCTAATTTATTGAGAAGTACCTGTACAATCTCCATTGGCCTCAATGTGCATATCAAATTTATGTAAGCACTAAAAATTCAAAGCGAGGAGAAAATATACTAGGGAAAGGGCTAATATATAAACTTTTAGGGTAATTATCTCACAGCATATATATATTGAATAGTGTCCTCCAAAGACAAAGACCATGCCTCCATGTTCAAATATTGACCTGGAACCATATTCATTAAAGAGAGGGGAAAAATAAACTGGCCTGTGGAGAGATGTCAAATAAAACAACTAAAGTTAAGGGTCTCATTGAGGCCTAATGGATGGATGGAACAAAGTCGAAAGATCCATTGACTCTCTTTCTGCAGAATTATTGTGTCAAAAATCACAGAAAAAACATAGAAAAATCCTCCAAAAAGAGGCAGAAAATCTATCAAGTCACAGAACAAACTATTAACCTCTAAAAAATACCTTTTATTATAATTATTTTAAAATTGAAACATCATTAAGTGACCTAATATGGGCACTGAAAAAATAGTAGTAGGAAAAATCCCCAATACAATTAAACATTCCTAATCAGTACCTACAGTATAGATAATTTCTCAACAGGAGCAGTTAGAACCAAATATATGTCACTCACGGTTTTGGAAATCCAGGGTCCTCCATGATGGTGGGGATCATGTAGATATCCACTCTGAAGCTATCCCTATTATGATACCCCTACACTTGTCTCCTGTACAGGCAGGGTAGTCGCCCTGAAAGAGACGGCAACACCTCTCGTAGACTGTCTCTGTTAAGCCACTGTAAATACCCTACAGATGGAAAAGAGGGATAATAACCAAAATACATCCAAAAGAGTATGCAAAATAAGATCAAAGAATCTACAAAATTATACAGCCTGCATGTAGGACATGGCAGATTGCCAGGGTGGTTAATATTTCAAAAGCGTTTTTCAAAAAAAATGATCCCCGGAAAATTCAAAAGTAATACCTGACACATATCCCCTCGGCCACTGATGCAAGGGAAGAGGTTCATCAGGGAAGAGGTCCCAAAGATGAAATGATGGGACCTGGTCAGCACTTCACAAATTCACGATATTGGGGTATCTGCTCCTCACCTGATATCGCTGATATGTTCTCCAATTCTTCTTTTCAATTCTCTGTGGGTTTTTCCCACATAATCTAGAAGACAGGTACAGCAAGCCAAGTAACAAAACATCTTCTGACTTACAATTGATGAAGTCTCTGATACTGAAACGTTGTCCAGTGGATGAACTAGAGAACAATTTGCAAACTTCCATATATCTGCAAATCTTGCACCCTCCACATCTACAACAGCCCTGAGGCAGGGGCCCCAACCAAGCAGAGGACTGCCTTTGTCCCGAGAAGTGACTATGTACTAGTCTGTTTTGTTAATGCCTTCCCGTCCAGTTGGTAATTTCGGGTTCTTGTTGGCAAAATTGATTTCAAATGTTTGTCTCTGCTTGATCATCAAATCTACCGATTATACATTAATCCTCCCTAAGTGAGGCTTTTGGTCTATCCACTTACCCCTACTTTTTTCTTAAAGGTTTCTATATCAAAACAATTACGCCAAAGGTGCCAATACAATAAGGGTCTGGGTGACAACTGGTCCACTGTAGCAGAGAATTAGATGCCGTGGACTTAGAAAACACCTGTGTTTCTAGATGTCTATCACAGGTTTTGCTGATGAGGACATCCTAGAAAGGAAGACAGGAACCATCTGCTTCCCATGTGAATTTGAGACCTATTTCATCCACATTAAGGGTTTCAACAAATTCACAAAATAAGCATTTATCCCCTGCCACAGTACCAGTATGTTGTCAATATAATGTGTCTAAAAGAAGACCTTTTCAGTAAAGGGGGTTTGTTTTTCTCAGAAGACGTTTATATCCTCCCACCAGCTCAGGAACAAATTAGCATATGTGAGAGTACATGGACTCCCCATTATATAACAGAAGCCACCTCATTCTGCCAGATCTAAGTAATTTGATAAACCCAGACTTACAATGGGGTCCACTGGTTTTGTATTGTGGTGTCTGTCATTTTGATCTGAAGAATATTGCTGCATACTGGATTATTGTTTTGCTGTTTCATTTGACAGATTTGGCAATGGAACCTCACCAAAGAGCTTCAAAATTGACAAACTATTACAAAATTGTACTTGATGCACAAAATAATACACTCAGATAGAAGTGTCAGATTCCTGCAAAATTTGGAATGAAGATATGCCTCAGGCAGATGTGTGAATAATTATAAGTGAAACTGTCATTCCGGCATCTGATAAACAATCCATATTTCTGTTTCAGTGTGTGGTACTACTATAACTTCAAAGCAGAAGGCTCACAGTTTTGGGTTTACACTGGACCACTCTGTCCTTCACTTCCTATATTCAATCTCTTACTCATTTACTAATCTGCCCTTTTCTCACTATAAAATCACAAAAAAACTTTTATTGTTACACTTGTCCATTCATGTCTTGAATACTGTAACTCCTTACAAATTGGTCTTCCTTTCTCTAAACTCCTGCTCTCCAATCTATCCTGAATGCTGCAACTAGGCTCCTCATTCTTTTCAGCCACTACACTGATGCCTCCATGTGTGTCAGTCACTGCACTGTTTGCCTTTTCCTTACAGAATACAATTTAGCTAATCATTCTCACCCATGAAGCTTACCACAATGCTGCACCCCCTACATCTCCTCCCTCATCTCTGTCTACTACCCTTCCTGGACTCTTCATTCTGCTGATGATCTTACAGGGGTTTTTCCATGAGAGCAGAACATGTCCGCCACTTGCAGCACCAGCTGGAGAGCTGTCTGCATTTGCGCAGTCACTCTCCATTCTATGCTATGGGATTTCCGAGTACAGTAAAGCAGTGCATTCTGCTGTGCTCAGAACTCCCATAGAATAGAATGTAGAGTCATGCACATGCGCAACTATCTCTTCAGTCTGCACGGAGAGATTCGGGGGCCCGATCCCAAGATGTGCCATCATTATCTATGGCGGCAAAACCCCTTTAAATTCTTCCATCATCCAAACCTTCCACTTCCATCTCCAAGACTTACCATGTGCTGTTTCAATTCTCTGTAATGTGCTACCTTGTACAATTAGATTAATTTATAACATTCATAGTTTTAAGTATGCTCCAAAAATAAAACCTATTCAGCAGGCCTACCAAGACCCCTAATTGAAATCCTGTCCTTCAGTTAAACATATTCCTGACACCCTATTTTTCACAATTGAACTCTATGGTTATGTCAAAACGATAAATTAGGGGTAGAATTTTTTTCCACTACTCTTTTATCCAATTAAATGTCTCCTCTGAATTATATTATTATTATTATTATTAAAGCTGTCGACAGCCGGAGCTCGAGAGATACAACCCACTCCTTCCGTCTGGGTCATAAATCTGATTTATTAACAGGAAGTAACAGTTTGATATCTTCTACGTATTAAGAATCACATGATCATTCTATCATTGGCTAATTGGCTGTTGCTGAAATCTCATAGTCTCCTGTATCTACATAAGGTTGCTAGGCATTAGTTGATATATGATGAGCTTAATAAGAATGTAATGATGAAACAGACTTTGATGTTTTTTCCTTAAATTATCAACTTGACAGTTAAATGACATCAATATATACAGTATCTTACAAAAGTGAGTACACCTCTTGCATTTTTGTAAATATTGTATTATATACTTACATGGGACAACACTGAAGATATTACACTTTGATACAATATAAAGTCAGTCAGTGTACAGCTTGTATAGCAGTGTCAATTTGGTGTGCCCTCAAAATAACTCAACACGCAGCTATCATTGTCTAGACTGCTGGCAACAAAAGTGAGAACACCCCTAAGTGAAAATGGAAAAATTGTGCCTAGAGTGTCAGTATGTTGCGTGACCACCATTATTTTCCACCACTGCTCTAACTCTCTTGAGCATGGAGTTCAATTAAGCTTCACAGGTTTCCATGAATATCCTCTTCCACTCTTCCTTGACAACATCACGGACGGTGGGGTA
>JAODAL010076276.1:0-13693 GCA_025379985.1 Phyllomedusa bahiana | reverse complement strand
AGGGGATGGACACAAATTTGACAATTGAGGTTAAATTTTCTGGGGCTGGAGGGTCATTTGGGGGGGTCGCTCATTTTATCCAGGGGGTCTATCCCAAATTTCAATAAGAAGGATTTGGAGGAAAAAAGAAAATTGAATGTTTAGTGAACCCACTTCAGAAGCCAGGAGGGCAAATGTCTCTCAACTAAGAAGGTTTGGGGAGATTGGGACATTTTTTTATTTGGGTGGTGGGCGAATTAACAATTCAGTGTAAAAAAAACCTTTAAAAATGCGGGGGGGGTGTATTTTGTATGTTACACATTGAAAAAAAAGAAAAATGGTAAAAATGAAAAAACTATAAAAAAAATTTTCCCTAAATAAATTTGAAAAAAAAGTCAGTTCCAAAAATATACTAAAGAGAGTTAATGTAAAAAAATAGATAGTGCCACTTTGTGATCTGTGGGTCAAAAGGGTTAAGGGGTATGGGGCCCCGGACGGGGTTTTAGTTTGTCCAGTGAAACTAAAATGGTGTTTTGAAAGACTCCTTTTTCGGACTTTTTAAAATGTGGGGGTAGCGGGTTTGGGGTCTCTGTGGCCCCCAGGTGGTTAGTCAATGTCCAGTGAAACTAAAATGGTATTTGAAAAAACTTTTTTCCCAGCACTTTTTAATTGTGGGTCAGACGGGTTTTAAAAGGTCATATGCGGTACGGAAGATATGTTAATGTCCAGTTCAACTAAAAGGGTGGTTCAAAAGACTCCTTTTTTTGACTTTTTAATTTGTGGGCATGAGGTTTAATGGTTTTTATTTTGGGTACAAAAAAGGTATAGTCAATGTCCGTTCAACTAAAATGGTGGTTAAAAGATCTTTTCCCCAGTATTTTTTAAATTGTGGTCGACGGGTTTTTAAGGGTCTACTGGGGGTACGGACGTTATGTTAATGTCATTCAATAAAGTGGTTGAAAGACTCATTTTTCCGGCAACGCCTGCTGTCAAAAAATGGTGGGCAGTTGTTAAGGGGTTAATTTATTATTTAATATTTTTCCATTCACATTGTTGTCATTATAAACCCGTTTATTCCTTTTTTTTTAAAATATGGAAAGGTCACTTTAATGTTGTTTTTTTTTAAAAATTAAGCCTTATAATTTAACTATTGTACATTGAAAATGGGGGAAAACGCATTTGTTGTGCTTGGCCCGTTTGAAAAATTTTGTGCAGTGATAAACAGGCACACCCGTCACATAAAAGAATGATGCAACTGTAGTGATTCTGGATTTAGCGGGGAATCAGGGGACAGTTTGGTTTCGGGGTTCCCAATGAATCCTCCGGACCGAACCCCTTTCCGTCGATAAGGTAAAAACCGTTTCCCTCATGTTCTTCTTCCAGGACCCCCTTTGACCTCAAAGGATGTTATCTGTGCTAGCAACAGGAGGAAGGCGAGACAGGTTTTGCGGGAGAAGGGGTTCGCACACAGGCTTGAGGGAGGGACACGGGGAAACGCTTGGGCGAACCGTATTGGGGGGCAGGCAAAGTTATAGGGAGACGGGGTTCAGAGCTGGAGCACCACAAAAGGCCCCGGTTATTGGGGCCAACTTGTAAGGGGCCCCCTAAAAGGACGTACTTTGGGATAACCAAACCCTATGCCTGCCAAAAATGGGGCGGGGCCCTATGGTACATGTCAGCCTGACGCTTGGTGGGGAAAAGGAAGCTCGAAGCAGGGCCTGACGCGGAGTTCCCAGAGACCCTTGATGCCCTTTTACTT
Source organism: Phyllomedusa bahiana (assembly GCA_025379985.1). Taxonomy (NCBI): domain Eukaryota; kingdom Metazoa; phylum Chordata; class Amphibia; order Anura; family Hylidae; genus Phyllomedusa; species Phyllomedusa bahiana. The sequence continues at coordinate 11,955 of JAODAL010076276.1, read as the reverse complement.
GGGCATCCCGGCAGGAAAAGGGGACGAGGTCTAAGGGAGAGGTGGGGGGGGGTGTCCCCAAAGACAAAAAAAAAAGGGGGGGGCCCCCCAGCGGATTCAGACTTAAAGAGTTAAAAAAAAACTCTCCCCCAGGAGAGAAGATCATCAATTATCCGACGAGCGGACAAAAGTGCCGAAAGTAGGTGCCCAACCCCCGGGTTTAACCGTTCTACCTGCCGTTAGTTTGAGGGTGGTATGCAAAAAAAATACAACTGAATCTGCAACTGCCCGCCAGGCCCACCAAAATTTAGCGTTTAAAACGGACCCCCCTTTCCCAAAAACCATGAAGGGGGAGACCGGCAAGCGGAAAATATGATGGAAAAAATGCTGGGCCAGTGGGGGGGCAGAGGGTAAACCCGCGGGGGAAAAAGTGGGCCATTTTCGAGAAACGATCGGTCACCACCCATTGACCTTGTTTCCAGAGAAAGGTGGAAAATCTTGAAAAAAGCCAGGGCGACATGGGCCCGGGTTTTTCCGGCACAGGAAGGGGCTGAAGAAGGCCCGGGGGGCTTAGGCGGGGAGCCTTATTTGGGCACAGGAAGCAGGCCACAAAAAGTCCCGACCTTTGCGCAAGAGTGGGCCACCAGTATAGCGGGAGCCCAGCTAAAGGGGACTTAAAGGATTCCTGGATGCCCGCTGTTCGGGAAGAATTTCCCCCATTCAGGTTCTAGGCCGCAAAGCAGGGGCGACTTTACGTCTTCCCGGGGGGGGAACGTTGAAACCCACGGGGGGCAGCCGTGACGAGGCGTTCAGGAGGGACAAGTGCTGTGGAGGGAGAGTCAAGACCCACCGTACAGGGGAAAGGAAGGGCATCAGCTTTGACTTTCTTCCCGGCTGGCCCGAAAGTGTAGCAGGAAGTCAAAAAGGGCGAAGAAAAGGGCCATCTACCGCCGGGGATTCAGGCGTTGAGCTGACTAAAGAAAAGGGAGGTTTTTTTAGGGTCAGTGAAAAAAATAAATGGGATGACGGGCCCCCCTCCCAGGGGACCCCACCTTCTTGAGCCGCTTTTCCCGTAATTCGCGATCCCCTATGGAAAAATTCTTCTCGGCCGGAGAAAAATTTTGGGGGAAGAACCCACACGATGCAGTTCCCCGGGAGGACCCTGCAGGAGGACAGCCCCGGGCCCCCAAAAGGAGGCATCCACTTCCAAATGAAGGGCGGTTGGATCCGGGCGAGACAGAACCGGAGCAGACGCGAAGGGCAGATTTGAGACGGCGGGGAAGGTTTCTTGAGCTTCCGGGGGGCCCGGGACTTGGGATGGCGTTCTTTTTGTTTAGAGCCACCGAGGAGCCACAGCGTAGAGAAATGTGGATAAATTGTCTATAAAAATTTGGGCAAACCCTAAATCTTTGAATGGCCCAAAGGCCCCCCGGTTGTGGCCACTGAAACACTGGGGGGAGAGTTTTGAGGGATCCATCCGGAGGCCCTTATCAGAGACGATAAACCCAAAAAAGGGGAAAGTGGTTTTCAAGAGACATTCTCTGGCTTGGAAAAAAAGCTGATGGGTACGGAGTCGCCTGAGTTAGGGAGATCCGGAAAAAGATAAGGATATGTCCAAGTAACAAAAAAACCTGTAAGTGGGCCCCGGAAATTCATTGACGAAGTTTTGGAATACAGCAGGGGTTGCAGAGACCGAATGGCAAAACCCAGTACTCAAGGGCCATCCGCGTTTTAAAATGCTGTTTTCCACTCTCCCCTTCTCAAATTCGGATCAATTATAAGCACCGCGAAGATCCACTTGGAGAATATTTTCGCGCCACGCAGGCATCGAAGAGTTCCTTATAAGGGAGGGGGGTAGCTTCTTTTGGTGATTTTTTTTATCCCCCGATAGTCATGCGGGCGGGAGCCCCATCCTTTTTCCACAAAAAGAAGCCCTCCTCCCGGAGACAAGGATTTACGGTTTAAACCCTTTGCGGAGGTTCTCCTTGATGTACCAACATCGCCTTAGTCTCCGGAGGGGAGGTGGATAAACCGGCCTTGGGAGGAATATAGCCAGGTTGCAGGTAAAGGGGACAGTCGTAAGGCCGGTGGGGGGAGCGTTTCGGCCCGTCTCTCCCAAAAAAAATCCCAAAGTCCCAAAATGGCGTGGTAATCTGGAGGAGGGCTTGGCAGACTTTAGGGAAATGACCTGAGGAGCGGTTTCGGTGCAGCAGGCAACGGAGGAACGCAACCGCAACGCATGACTTCATCTGTGCCCAATCCAAAAGGTCGGGGATGGTCCTGACCCAAAAGAGGCCCGAAGGATTTCAAGGGGGACCCGGGGAGGACTAGAATGGCAAAGTTTCCTTTGAAGACCCCAATCCAGGAAGAGGGGGGCCATACGGGAAAAAGGATGGGGTCTTAAGGATTCGCCACTGACCGAAGACACAAAAAGGGTTTCTGCAACGGGGGGTCCGGGAGCGAAAACCCGGTACAAGTTCGTGGGTTATGAAATTTCCTGCCGATCCAGAACAATTTAAAACGGTGGGCCCGAAAGGTGCGTCCGGGGGAAAGCACCAATGTTTTAAGGGGGTTGGGGCAAACGGGGAGAGGCCGTTCTAAAACCCAGGGTTTTCCCCCTCCTACGAGCCCTAGGTGCGGAAGTTTCCCGGGCGCACCGTACTTCCCACATGAATGGCCAAACCGCCACAATAGAACCACAGCCGTTCAGACGACCTGAGAACGTTCCTCCCGGGACAGGTGGGCCTCTCCCCCTGCATAGGTTCTCTTAGAAGCTCGGGGGAGGAAGAGGGACCCGGGGGAACGTGGGAGCCAAGCGGGGGAAACGGCGTGGACGGACGGGTTTCCCCTTGTAGGCGGAGTTCTTGTTTCCCTTTTGGCGAAGCGAATAAACCCTGGGTGGCCCAAAGGATTAGGTCATCCAAGGAGCTGGTAGATCCCGAGCGGCGACTCGTCCTTGTTTTCGCCCCGAGAGGCCTGCCAAAATGGGCGCCACCAATCTTCGTTTTCCCGTCCACTCGGGAAACGGGGGTGCGAAACTGTACAGAAAACTGAAACCGACTGGGTGTCGCCCGGGGCAAGCCCGGGAAACATGCCCCGGCAGCCCAAGAAGTACGGCCTGGTTCCTCAAGACTGTGCGGAACCCCCGGAGGAAGGTTTTTAGGTAGCTTTCAGAGGATCCCTCGATCCCCTTTGGGTAGCCCAGCCAAGGCTTTCCCGACAAAGGGTGATTAGAAAGCTACCTTGGACGCTCTGTAGGGAATTGGCGCCCCATATCCGAGGTGGATGGAGCATGGCTGATGAATCCCCTTTCACTTTTTGGGTCTCACGTGGCGAGAGGGGTGGCAAGGAGAGGGTCCCGAACCCAACAGGGAGAGCAAGGGGGACGGAGCAACGGGGTGCAGGTGCAGACGGCCCCCGGGGGAGGGGGAACGAGACGCCCCGGTTCTGCATCATGGCCGCTAGCTGGTCATACCTGGCTCTTGGGCGACGGCCGTCGTGAGTTTCCCGGGGTGGGCAAGGTCCTGGCGGAAAACCATGGCCCGTCTGTCTTAACGGGGAGTGGATCGTGGCCAAAACAAGCGATGATTTGCTAGCCACGCCGGGAAAAAGAGTCTAAGTAGCCCCGGTTTTCACCCAAACCCCCGCAAAGCGGGATGGACTTGCTGGGCGTGAGGTTTCCAAAATCGTTACCCCGACGTGACTTGCTTGCGTTCCAGCTGGGGTTTCAGCGTGGAGCAAAATCGTAAAACCGGAGGCGTAGTCGGGGGCAGGCAGGGGGGAAAGGTCAGGGCAGGCGGGGAGAGGTTGTAGTCAGAGACGGTCAGACAGTCAGGGCAGGGGGCAAACAGGGAAGGTCAGGAAAGTAAAACAGACTGACTGGGACACGGGGAAATCAAGGGGTGAACTCTATACCTCTAAACGCCCCAAAAACACACCAACAGCGGGCAGCGAGTGCTAGGGGGGGTCTACCATTATGGACCAGCGGGCCTTTTTTAACCCAAATTAAAGGCACCCCGGGCCCTTTTTTTAAACCGGACCCGCCTTAAGCAGGGTTTTTGACGCGGGGCCCCGTCGGCTGGGGGCAGGAGCGGGGACGGGAAAAAACGGGGTTCCCGGGAAAGGAAAAAGGACCCCGGCTGGGACACCCCAGCACCCGTGCCGGGGGCCCCGTGCGCACGGGGGCGGCCGCGGGGAGCTGCGGCGCCGGCGCTGTGACAGTTATGCTGAAAAATTTTTGGCCCCAAAAACATGAAAAGTGGGGTGCATAGAGTGTAATTAAAACAAAAATTTGCTGGCAGTTTTGCACCAAACTTTGGGCATTAAAATGTTCATCGGTGATATTGCTTGGCCCCTACGCTGTTTTTACATTATAAACCGGTAAAATACGGAAAAAAAGGGAATTCATAGATGTCGTCATAGTACAACTTTTCTTGGTCCAAGGCTACTGATTTGTTAGATTACCAAGATTTTGGGGTTCCCCATCAAAATAAGACAGGGTCTGTGGAAGAAAAAAGGTTAAAAAACCTTTGCACTAATGAGTACAGAGAACAGGGAGGAATGGCGCACTTTTGGGGTTTGAACACTCACTCTCCCGTGAGATGTGTGATTTTAAAAGGGGGGAAAAGAATGACAGTACTGCCTGAAAGGAAGGTGTTTTCGAGCTGTTAGCCAGGGGTGAAGAGCTCATCACTGGTCATATCCCTTAAATACAAGCTGTACACTATGGATCACTAAGGTAGCAGCTAAAACAAAAATGGTGCAGAATGAGTAATAATGATGAATGGTGAAATTGTTTATTATTTCATTTGCAAGTTTCCCACAACAATTTTACTGTGTGATAAAAGCCCTTCAATTAGGTTCACTATGAGCTGCAATGTATTTATAGAGTTTATTGATGTTGTATGCTGTGTAGGTGTATGTTGTTACATTTATTTTTGTTAATATGTGTATGTCAGTAAGTGATGATGTTCTGTTTGGAACAGTATTCCTTACTACTGCATCTACTATAGAAGCGCTGGTTGGCCTGCTGAATAGAGCACTAGTGAGGAAGCCATCACTGCTATAGTGTAGCCACCCACCGTCCTACCTGAACGCATTGTCACATTACTTTGCATAGTTAAAAATTTAGAAAAAAAAGAGACAGCATCCAGATTAAGAACGTATAAATCTTCTTTATCCCTCCATATCAACTTGGATGTTTCGACTCTATAAAGAATCTTCCTTAAAGACCCATTTTAGAGCTGAAAAGTTGGAAGTTGATATGGAGGAATAAAGAAGATTTATACTTTTTTCAACCATGTGGATGCTGTCTCTTTCTTTATGTTTTTGATTGATGATATTGCTCTGTGGATTAAGGAACTAGAGAGTTTTTAGAGACTTTACATCCTCTTGGATATGGATTTTGCTGTTGGATCTATGTTATTCTATAGACTACTTTGCATTGTATGATGTTTCGTTCAGGAAGGGATTTGGCGGCTACAGTATAGAAGCGCTGGCCAGCCTGTTGATTAGCAAGCATGCCTGCTGTTATACTGTAGCCGCTCGCAACTCTCCCCAAAAGCAACATCACACTATACAAAGTAGTGTGACAGTGCACTCAGGGAAGGGTGGTGGGCATCCATACTGTATCAGCCACAACCTCATGACTAGCGCAGATACTCCACCGCTTCTATAGTGTATGCAGTAGTAGGGGATGACATTCCGGATGTCATCACTTACTGCCATACACATAGTGCAAATAAACATATAAAATATACACCTAAAAACATACAACATCAATAAAGTCTATGAATACATTGTACCCTGTCTATGAATACATTGTACCCCATACTGAGCCTAATATAAAAAATAAATCAGACTACCCCTTTAGTGTGAACAGTATATTACGCAAATAACAAATAAATCGCAAAAGTAGATTCGTTTTTATCAATAAAGTTACTTAATAAAAGACGATATAGAATATATCTAACATTTAAGCTTTGATTAGTCATATATTTTCCACTAACATCATCGTAAAATGGAAGGACTGTGGCACGCAATGTGAGCTCAGCATTGTGTTTGGGATTTGTCCAAATGATCTGACCTTCGTCAGAACTCTGCTGTCCTTGTTTGAATTCCTGTGATGCCTAGCAACTATAGAGGCATGCTACTGTTGGATGCCTTCTGCTCAGTACTACTGAGAGAATATAATAATTGTTCATGTGCAGAATATTCATTCAGCTGTACCACTCCCATAGTTGATTGGTTTATGGCATAAAACAACCGCTAGTAACTAAATTCCTGAAAATGCTGTGCATGATAGAAAACCCCATCTCCTTGATATCGAAGCCTAAATAGCGTTTTAGCTTATTTATCTCATTCACTTTACTAGCAGTCACGTCTAATGTTTACTTGTGCACTCTAGTGGCGGATGTGAAAAATGTTTTAATGGGTTATAAAGTATCCTATATTCACCTTCATCAGCAGGAGAAACAGAGGTGTAAGGGTATGTTCACATGGCTTAAAATGCTTAAAATTTCGGTGCACATTGTGGCACGTATTGCGCATTATACGCAGCAAAATGCGTGCCGCAATTACGATAATTCATAGCTCTCATAGAGAGCTAAGGATTACGCGTCGTCCCCGCAAGTGTACAATACGATAGTATTGTACGTGTGGGGGGAGAATTGACATATCAATTGTTAGTGGCGATTACACACTGCTGACAATACAGGTCTATGGAGCCGGCACCCCCATGCTTTGGAATTACGTGCTGATCGGCGCGTGGTTCCAAAACACACGGCGTATTGTGGCGCCGCAATAAGCAATGTGAACATACCCTAAGTCGGGGTTATTCTACTACAAATATGACTATATAGCCAGACAGTAGTATACGCCACCCATTGGCCACATTGTTAAAAAAAAAAACCTATTCTACAGTGGTCCCACAACCGACAAAAAAAATTGGTTCCAGGATGACCACTGTATGTTGAAACCATAAATCTATCACATATGTCACATTGTGGTCCACATTTAATATCGCTCTCTTAAACTTAGACAGCATTAGACCATCTAAAAATGCTCCAGATTTATCACAGTGGCTCATGCTGTCTGATAAATTTGGGGCGACATGTACAGTATGAAAGGGTTTTTCACCCATTTCTGTCGTACAATGCACCTAACTGAGCCGGCTATGATGTCTAATGAATGTGTTAGGCGCATTGTTCATAAGACTCGACACTTTCTAATGCGCCTAACATGAAGGGGTGTTCTGGTGGCGTTATGGAGGTGTGTCGCACCATATTCGTAAGATTGGACACATATATAAATGTGGTTCGGCGCATTACTGCTCTGACAGGCAGACCTATTTCAGTGTGCAAGCAATAGAGCGATATGAACGGGACCAGCGCTTTCTTGGTGAAAAAAATCCATTATTATTTATTCAGTGCTATGACATCCACATAAATAGATACAAAAATGATTTAAAAACCGACACGTTTCGGGGGCTACATCGCTCCCTTGTTCACGGTAACTTAAAAGTTCGTTGCTAATCACCTTAAATAGGTAAATGGGCAGTCCATATGACATTACGTCACTTCCCTTTGCAACGTTCATGACATACATTTAAAATACATTTATTCTTACATCTATACCTTATAAATTGAGTTCACATACATTTATAGCGTTATTGCGAGCATTATTAAAAGCGGACATGTAGTAACTAACCTAATATATAAAGGCCAAGTCATTCCTGAAGTCCAGGTGCATACAATCAGCTACTATTGGTGAATGCCTGCTTTTCCTGTTAAGGCCGTGTTCACACGGCTTATTCCCGACGGATTTGTGCGCCGTATTGAGCCCACAAATCCGCCGTGAATAGGGGCGGGTGAGGGGTGGGGCCGGAGCGCCGCTCCCGGCCCCATAGACAATGCATTGTTTACGGCGCGTCCGCGCCGTAAATAATGTGCATGTCACTTTCTCCCCCCGCGGCGGATTTGCCGAGCGGGGGAGGAGCGACGGAATCCCTGTTCTCTATGAGAGCAGTGGATTACCGTAATTGCTGCCGCGGATTGGCGCCGTACTGCAGCGCAAATCCGGCGCGCAGTACGGCGCCAATCCGCGGCAGAATAAGCCGTGTGAACGGGGCCTAAGTCTGCCTGAGCCTGAGGAGTGAAGCTAAATTTGCTGTAAGGAGCACAAATGTCCAATATTTCTCAACTTACACCAGTACAATAATAAAAAGTAATTTATTATAATGATCAAACTGTATAAAATGTAATTATTTAAACTTAATGAAAAATGTGATCATATAAAATTAATATAAAATATATAATATCCCCAAAATATAGAAATATCTCCTATAAAATGTATTTAAAATTCATAGAATCTTAAACTAATTTTACATTAAATAACCCACTGATTATGTTGTGCAGATTTTTAAAATGTAAATTTTGACTACAGTATATTTGAAATGTATTTTTTCTGCTTTCACCCTTTATTCCTCATACGGCAAGAGCCAGCACAGCACAGGTATTGCTTTGATCTGTGGTCCTCCAAGCAAGATCAGTACCATAGTTTCTATTCACTGACATGCTATTCTAAAGACTTTTCTTTTATTTCCAGCCCATATATAGCCTTAATACATGTTAGGCGCATTACTAATGCACCTAAGTTCCGTAATGCGCCTAACACATATGCGAGGCGCAGCGAACTTTACACACCATTTATGAACACACTTAAACCACTTTCATACAACAAGCGCATATACACTGAAAATGAGACTCGACTGTTCACTTCTATGCCCTTCCTTCATACATGTCGCCCTTAGTTAGTTCTTCTTTAGATTTGTCTAACTTTTTTGACCAACTATTAGTTACACTCAGGGCCCATAAGGGGTGCCTGTGTACAACTATCACTGTATGCTGATAAAATTGGTCATAGTAGAATGCTTTATATTCAGTAATGGTATGATGTATTATTCAATCACCGTGTGGTGGTGATATGTGTTCATGATGTGCATGCATTATTCAGTCACTGATGATATGCGGTGGTATTACTCAGCCACTATGTTTTAATGATATGTGGTCTAGATATTGTGGAAATATTTAGCCACTATGGGGGATATGTATGAAAACTGTCTAGCTCTAAGACTTTCTTTGTTGCCCATACCAACCAATCAGAGCGCCATTTTAATTTTTTTCAGAGCACTATATGTAAAGGGAGCTCTGACTGGTTGCTATGAGCAACAAAGACAGTCTTAAACCCAGACAGTTTTCATACATGTAGCCCTATGTGATGATAATATGTGGTGGTATTACTCAGTCACTATCATTAGACAGATCAAGTAGCATGTATCCTCACATGACTGATTTAACCTCTTACAGACATTTGATGTACTTGTACGTCATAATACTGGTACGGTTGTATGAAGCAGGTTCAGTCAGTGAGTCCCTGCCATATATGGAGGGTGCCGATTGATTACAGCTGTTGCCCGTTGCAAATAGTAGGGAGTGGAGCCGGCTCCTATCCCTGCAGTTTAACCCTTTAGATGCCACAGTGATTGTGACTGCGGTGTCCAATTGAATGAGGAATGGTGCATACCCCAGTCTGCACTCCCACAACAGGATCGCAGGGTGGCGATTGGTTACCATTGTAGCTGGAAGCCTAATGACTTCAATAGTTGCCATGTAATCATTTTTAATAACAGAACCACCATCTAGATACACCCTTCTAAATTATTTATATAATGCAGAAGGGAGTACAATCAATTGCGCCCCTTACTTGTCAAGTACCCTAGGGAGAGCGAATGTACAAGTAGAAAAAAATAAAGTTTTAAACCTACAAAAAATAATAAAAAAATATTGAAAGTTCAAAGTTCACCCCTCTTTTGCCAAAATTGGTAACATTGGATCCATAAAAGTCCCATCTATTAAAATATAACATAATTTATTCCATACGCAGAACACCATAGAAGAAAAAAAATCCAAATGGCAAAATGTTTTTTTGGTCCTTTTATGTCCTGTAAAAATTTAAATAAAAAGTGATCAAAAAAGTTGTATGATACCCAAAAAAACTACACTTCAGCCTGCATAAAATGCACCCTCATTCAATTCCATAGGTGGAAAATCAAAAAAGTTACTGGTCGCAAAATCTGGTGCTGCAGCACAAATTTAAGAAATAGAGAAAATATATATATTGTAAGGCCGCAGTTGGAAAAGTCTGCAATGGCGTATACATCCCAGCCAGGTTCTGGACATATGTCTGCAGAGTCCAAGACACATGCCACCATTTAGCGTATGTTAGCGTATGTTAGTATGGCTTACAGCCATTCCTGGGTCGGCCTTTCATTGGGAGTAAGCATAGAGCAGGGTGGGTGCTTACTCCCCATGTTCCATGGCAGGATTCCCCTGGCGTATATAAGGTCAGCACTTAGTTGACTGGGTGTCGACTGTATCTCCAGTCTACCTTTCAGGCTGGAGACGTTCACACTGGAGAAAGCCAGTGTCTGCTACACCGTCACACAAGGTGCTAGTGAGGGAACTACACCTCTGTCACGTGAGTGCTCAGATGAGCAGGAGTTTGTTTATGTTTATTGTTTTGCTGTGCATGTGTTGCCATACGTTTTGTTCTGTGCAAGCTCACAATAATATATATATATATATAAAATTATATATATATATATATATATATATATATATATATATATATATATATATATATATATATATAACAAAATTGAAGACAGGCAGCACTCTGTAAATAAGAAGAAACTGTGGGTGCCAGCGAAAAAATTGGGACAGAAGTTACTAGTCCTAGAAAATATCCAAGGAAAACCGCAGCACTCCTCTTTCAAAATGATGCAAAAAACTTTATTCCAACATGTCCAATAGCGACGTTTCGGCTTACAAGGTGAAAGGTATATAAAGGGGTGTTATCATGAATATGCAAATTACTAATTTAAGTGTACAATTATAATAAAAGATACAAAATATATAAATCTATAATTCAAGTGTACAATTATTAGAAATACAAAAAGTGATTATACAAAGTGTTTACAATAATAAATATCCATAAGTGAAAAAAGTGTACAATATAGCATACTAATAAAGTCTTTTTGAACAAATACAATAATAGTTGATGCATCCTATAGTGCTTAATATACATTCATAGTGGTATGGGGGTGGATCCAAACTCCTCCTATCGCCAAATTGTATGAATATGTATAAAATCAAAATAACATAATGCTCACATGAAGTAGTTTTCAACTCGGCGTTCCGTGAACCGTATTGCGCATGTCCGGAATTACGTACATCACAGGCTATAGAGAGGACACTCTAACTCAAAGGAAACACTCGCGCATGCGCACTAATGATAAAAAGGACGGCAACCATTTTACTAAAGGGAAAGCCTTTAGTAAAAGCCTTTTAATGATCTCAGTGGATCAATATCAGCTTCCAAAGAAGTGCGTAAAAACCTTGTCATGTGTGAACTGCAATGCTGCTTTACATAGGAATCAATGCAAATGAACTGGGGCGTTTTGGATGCTGTTTTGGTAGCGGAATCAAGCTCATATAGTGCTCTGAGAAAATGAAAGGGGCGTTCTGATTGGTTGCTGTGTGCTAAGAACAAATAACTTGGAATGCCCTGATTTTACTGTCAAGTTAAACTTTCCTTGGATTGAGCACTGTATTCTAGATAACATCTCTTGCTCTCATGTCAGTGGTTTTAGAAGAGATGTGAATGCCGAGCTTATAATAATAATAATAATAATAATCTTTATTTATATAGCGCCAACATATTCCGCAGCACTTTACAATATAGAGGGAATAAGCACAGACAAACCAGACATTACATTATAAAAAGCTACTGACAAATGAGTCATGAGGTGTGAGGGCCCTGCTCGCAAGAGCTTACAATCTATTAGGGTGTATGGGTGAGATGAAGGATGACAAGTGCTTGGTTTACAATGGACCAGCCATGTTACATAAAGGGGGC
>JAODAL010076275.1:0-13693 GCA_025379985.1 Phyllomedusa bahiana | reverse complement strand
AATTTGTGGGTGATGAGGTTTAAGGGTCATGCTGTGGTACAAGACAGGGATAGTGAATGGTGTGTGACTTTTTTTCTGTGGCTTTTATAGCCTAAGTGTTGTGCCTAAGATGTAGCAGGTATCTGACTGTTGTGGCTGTTAATTCCAGCTTCTCCAGCCCTGTTTGGGTGTAAGAATGAAGGTGTTGTTGGTCTCCCATAGACTTTAATGGTCATCGCTCATAATCGACTGCTCACTATCGAAAAACCTTATCGATGGTGGCCGACTATCGATCGATGTCGATAGCCAACGTAATCGCTCAACACTAGTCATGAAACTTTGGTGTCTTTTACAGTCTTCTCACCGCTAAACCAGAAAAATGATAATTTGGGAACTCAGAATAAAAATTGTAGTAAGAAATTATCATTTAAAAAAAGTTTTCAAGAGGACCATTTCTGTTTGAAGAGGAATGTATGGTAGACCGGCAACTAATCGGTGACCTCGGCAATTGGGGCCACAACATAATCAGAGATCCATGCCTGATTCATCTTGATGAAAGTCAAACGATCCACATTATCTGTGGAAAGCCGGATGTGTTTGTCTGTAATGACTCCTCCCGCTGTGCTGAAGGTCCGCTCAGATATGACGCTGGCTGCTGGGCAGGACAACACCTCTATGGCGTGGCGAGCGAGCTCGGGCCATTCATCCATTTTGGATACCCAGAAGTCGATTGGGTCCGGAACACATCCAAAAACATCGGTGTTGAGACGCAGATAGTCGTGCACCATGATCTTAAGCTGGTCTCTGTGTGTTGTATGTGTGCCCTGCATTACATGCATTGGTGAGGTGGTAAATAAAGATTGCCAGAGGTCACCCATTAGGCTTCTGCCACATTGCCTGCTGCTGCGGCTACTTGGCACTCTACTGATGTCACGTCGCTGACGTTGTTCCACCGTGACATTTGAAGAACGTGAAGCAGACGCAACAGATGTCTCCAGTTGATCAATCAGCAAGGTCTCCATTTCCTGCATTTTACTCTCTATTTGGGTGGGTGGAAGGAAAGTGCTGAGTTTTGTTTTGTACCGGGGATCCAGGAGGGTGGCCACCCAGTAACTGTTGTTCATTTTGATGGCCTTAATGCGAGGATCATGTTGGAGGAAATGGAGCATCCAAGCACTCATGTGAGAGATGGAGCCTTGATTTCCCAAGCCTCTGGGTCGAGGGGCACTAGCAAACTGATCTTCCTCATCTTCCTCCTCAAATTCGCGCCAACCTCTTTCCAAGGCAGGGACGTCGGTAACGTCGGTGTCCAGGAATACCTCCTCCTCCTCCGCTTCCTCTGGCACGGCTTCAACACAGCCCTGACTTGCCTCAGATGATGCACCCTGAGAGCTGATGCCCCACCTTGCACTAGCCCTGGACCCCGAACCACTGCCTAATGAAGACCGATGAAATTGTGAAACTGTCGGGCCTTGTGGATTCGACGGAGAGAAAGGCTCCGTGTCCGCATCTGTGTCCATCTCCTCCTCCGTTGCTGGTGGGACCTGTTGTTTCAGAGTGTCCAACGATCGTTCCAGAACTAAGATCACCACAATGCTCATGCTGACAAGGGCATTGTCCGCACTGACCATTTTGGTGGCTTCTTCAAAACTGGCAAGGATGGTGCAGAGCTCTTTCACCTGCCTCCACTCTCGGTGGCTCAACACCCCGAGGTCCGCACCGCTGCTTGTCAGGCCATGTTTCACTTCGTACTGCGTAATGGCATTGCGCTGCTGCCACAATCGCTGGAGCATGTGGAGGGTGGAATTCCAGCGTGTTGCCACGTCAACAATGAGACGGTTGACGGGGAGGCCGAGCTGACGCTGCAACGCAGCCAGGCGGGATGAAGCAGGGTGCGAACGGCGGAAGTGCGAACTCAGACCTCGAGCCTTCCTCAGCAGGCAGTCCAGACCCGGGTAGCTCTTTAGAAATTTCTGGATGACAAGGTTCATGACATGTGCCAGGCAAGGGATGTGCTCCAGCCTACCGATCTTAAGGGCGGCCAGCAGATTTCGACCGTAAAAGCAAAACCCCCGCAAACATGGCGAAAATACATTTTTTTTCACAATTTGTCCCACTTGGAATTTTTTTGCGGTTTCCCAGTATATTCTAGAGTATAGTGAATAACACCATTAGAAAGTACATCTTGTCCCGCAAAATAAAAGCCCTCATGTGTCTATATAGGTGGAAAAATAAAGAAGGTATGGCTTTCAGAAGGAGAGGAGGGAAAAACGAACGTGTCACCCAAAAAAAAACCCGGGTCCTTAAGGGGTTAAAGAACCCTGCTGAATACAAATGCATTGGGATGACACAAGACATCAAAACAGAAATAGAACTTGCTAGAATCCCAGAGAAAGCCATCAGTTGAAGAGGAGGCATCATTTTGGGACATCATCTCTGTAGTTAAGAGAATATTACATATGGCTTTATTGGGGATTTTAAGAACTTAAATTATCTGATTTGGTCAAAAAAGTTGCCAAAACACAGCAAAAAATGACAGCATCTTTCTTAACAACACTGCATGCAAAACCATCCTGATATCTGGCACTACCATTATACTAACATGTCTAGGGAAAAATGCACAGTCAAATTTGCTCAGTATGGTCAGTATGATTCTGGCGATACCCAATTTATATACTGTATTTTTCAGACTACGAGATGCACTTTTTTCCCCCAAAATTTGTGGGCAAAATAAGGGTGCATCTTATAGTCCGAATGTGCTCTCTCGGGCTGGCAGGAAGGTGAAAAGGAGCGATGATGCGGGAAACCAGAGGTAGTATTTAAGAGTTTAAATACCGCTGCTGGTTTCCCACAGCATCACTCCTCTCCAGACTCCAGACAGCTGCCGCTAACAGCCATCCCCCCCCCTCCCCACAGCAGTACTGCTGTGTATGGGACAAAGCAATCTTCCCCACGGTGGTCAAGTTCCCTAGGAGGACTAAGTATTAAAGTAAAAACAAAAACGCAAAAAAAAATAACTCCACTTTTTCCATTTTAAAAATAAATTATTCAAATTTTTAGGGGGAGCAAGGTGCTTTTTTCACCCTTTTTACTGTTCATTGAGGTGTTATATTTACCAGAATTCAACAGCCACCACAATATTTTTTTGTATTTTTATATGATAACTGGGTAAAGGGAGTGTCTCTAACTGTTATTTTTGTTATATTCTTAATCCTTTTATTGTGTTTCTTAATTTGTGCATTTTTTGTAGCCCCTCTAGTGTACTTTACTAGTAGTTAGTACAACCCCTTGTATGGTATACTGCAATACTGATGTAGTGCAGGATAGTGTGCCATTAAGCTCTCTGATTACATCCTGCCAGAAAAGCAGTAAGATGGCAGGCCCTGCTGTGTTGCCCAGAAATGGGAGAGAATAGGGCAGCATCTTAGTGGTTAAATGTCCAGGGCAAAAGTTATTTTCAGTTCTGGCATCTGATCAATCCTGCTCTATATTCACTTTCCAAAATTAAAGCGGTTTTGTCACTACAATGATTAGCTTTTAACATGACGGGACAGGTAAAGGAAGACTATTACCAAATACATTGCTATGCTGATTTTGTTTCAGTCAGGAGATAAAGAAGATTTTATCGCCTCTTAGAGTACAAAAGTTTCTTTCGGTACCGACCGCCTCTCCCTGATCTCTCTTAACTCTCATTGTTCTAAGCTGCCATCAGTCCTACCTCTAGAATTTGTTTACCTAACTAAATTTAAACCCTTCACTCTGCAGATTTGTGTCATACACTTTGTAAATCTCTTGCAAAAAAGTCAGTGTAACAAGAATAGCAGAGCAGATATGCCAATCACTCCTATAGACCAACCCACAGCCTGACCAGGAAGGGTGAGTCTAAAGCTGACTGTGGGTCTTTGAAACTGCATGGTGGAAAAACCCTTTTAAACAAACAATGCCACCTTGTGTGAACACAAATACTAAGATTTCTGTACCACTGTATGTAAAAGAGGTCAATAAACTTGACTTACTGATCATTTTCCTGCCTTGAGCAAATGGAAGAAGCACCAGAAGAGCACCAAGTCCAGCTTTATCCAAAATGTCAGGCAACCTCCTAAATTCCATTCTCTGTCCTTTGCTTTACCCCTTTACCTCTTGAAGTTTTTCATGTTTGGGTATTTGTTCTTCTGTACAGACAGGTGGCGGTTTCTCACAATATCATCCCCAGCATAAGAGAATTTGCCGAAGATTCCGAAGATTCTAAAGTTTCGACTGTGATGTCATTAGATTATCCGCTATAGTTTTTTTTTCTGGCAAAAACCGCTGTAGCCAAACATTAGCTAAAAACCAATAGGTAAGTATAAATAAATTTAAAACACAATGCACTCATTACTTTTTTCTTTGTGGCTTTTTTTCATTTACAGTTTCTTCTAATGCAGCACACCGTAGGAATGGGTTTTTATCAGTTAGTTTTTGCCGTTTTTTCCACCATAGACCTGTAATGTTAATCTAATGTTAATTTAAAAATGTGTTGCTTCTTTATGCTTTACTTGTGACCTTTTTCCACACTACAAATGTGTTTGAAAACTTCTACACAGTTACAATTTGCATAGTTTGTTTTTAAATCAAAAACTATGTTTTTTTACCAGCTTAATGTTTGGAGTTTTTTTTATGTGTTTTTTTCAGAGTCATTTGTGTGCACCTTTACTCTGGTGCATTATTCCTATCACATGATTTGTAATGGGAAAAATGCCACAAAAAATGCATAAAAGAATGCAACATGCAAGAACGTGCATTTCTTTGGTGCAGAAAAAAAACAATGGAGGTGTTTGGGTAGAAAAATGTCACAACACTTTACCTAGAACATAGTGTGTTTGGAAAAAAACTGCCATTAGCCCCAAATAAGCTGAGAAATATGCCACAAGTAAACACGATATCGTAGTGTGTTTTCTATTTCTCTGTGGACCTCCAGCCAACATCTGACCATTGCAGTTTTGCAGAGAAAGATCATGCAAAAACTCACCTAAATATTCATGAATTTTTGCAAAAATTCAAAGTGAAATCATCTAAACCATTTGTAATAAATGTATCATGATATTTAATAAATATAAATATACTAGCAGGCTTTTCAATAGAACTGAGTATATGAAAACTAAAGTCCATCTATTCAATAGTATTGCACTATGGCAGCAGACTGCTAGCAAAAGGATACAACAAGCAAGCCACCCAACCACCACCTGCCCACAATGCCAGAAACTGGTGGCCTCAGTGGTACATTATCATTTATTTAAAATTAGTTCCAAGGAGCTGCACATATGGAATAAAAGAGTTTAAGTACATAACATGTACTTAAATATTACAATAATATAACATGTAAAATAGACATGATCTTACTGATTGACAGATACGTTTTTTTTTTAAGTCCTAATACATGCTTCTTCAACCAAAATGCACAAAAAAGTACAAAAGTGCCACACAAAAACAGTGCATTTAGGATTCGGTCTATCGCAGACCCATACTAAAAAGTAATGGGCCCCTACAAACTAATACAGAAAGCTCTCTCGCCGGATCCTCCGCTGCCGGAGCAGGTAGAGATCCAAATACTTGCCCCTGTCATCAGAATGGGTTGCCAATCTAATCTTTAACCGGAATGCCATCTAGGTGGCCACTCTGTAGAGAGCCGGGCAGGGGCATAACTAGAGAGACCTGGGCTCCATAACAAACTTTTGGATAACACCCCCCCGCCTCCCCGACCACGACAAATCCCACTATACCAAGATCAACATTACCAATAATGCTATTACATAAGGACCTGATTATACCACAGAACACGACCACAAATTACCACTACATAGTGACTAAATAATACCCCTATACTATTACTGAATAAAGATCAGTATACAAAGACCAATATTACTGCCATATAGTGACCATATAGTGGTAGATATCAGTGTACGCAGGTGCACTACAGTCTGTATATTACCCCCATACAGGGACCATATAGTTATAGATACCAGTGTACACAGACTCTGCAAATTTATAAGCGATTACAGTGCAGCTACATGTTGTGACTCACAGGTGACGTATCTCTGACAAGTTGTTGACTTTCCCTTTTGTTCTGCATCCAGTCCAGACAGCCAGCCGATGCTGGCTCACTCTAACAGAGTGAGGGACGACTTATTCATATCATCTTTTTTCTATGATGCTGGAGTACCACTAAGACTGATAGGTATGCTGCAAACTTATCCTTATACAATGTTCACATTTGTTAGGACTAATCTACATCTGTGAGTATATCTTCTTATTACAGCACACCAGGTACTCTATATATTTCTCTGCACATATGATATCTGTATGTACTAACTAACATCATTTTGGCCCCTTTTTGATCTCCTTTCTTCCATATTTTCCCCTGATGTGACCACTGTATAAGGCTGGGATGGTCGAAATATGTTGGGATGGGACCATAGGGTTAGTCTAGGGCCAGAGTGTGTAGGGTAAGGCTGCTGACAGGAGCGCTCTTATCAGGGTGATCTTCCTGCTTTTTGTCAGGTTAGGGTGTAATAGCCCTCCTGTTTTTTGTAGGACCATTTAGGGCTTGTCTATTGGTCCCTTACCACTGTAGACATTCTGGATAGCATGTCTTTTGTTTGGAATTGAGATGCTTCTTTGTGTTGCATAGTGTGTTTTATGATATATCTATTTAATTAAAAGTTAAGTTTTAGGACCTTTTTTCCTCTTTTTGGTTTTGTGCATATATTTGGTCTAGAGGTATTGCTTTGTACACCTTGTTTATCTATTGGTGTGTTAGTTTTGTTTCCAGACTGCCATGATGACTTCTCCCGGCCACCATTCATCCATGAATATATGGACATAAATATCTTAGAATCCTCACTTTTCCAGCACCTTACTGCCTGCCCCAACCTCTGTACAAACTTCCTAGAGGTGGCTGAGGGGTATAGGCCATAGCATAGAGGCCCAGTCTCCTAGAGGGGAGGATGTAGGTAGGCCCCTTAAGTAGGCAGTAGGTGGGCCACAGTCAGGTGACAGAAGAGAAGAAAGAGAATCTAAAAGAGAGTAGAGAATGTCAATCAACTGACTCTCAGGCCAGGAGGATATAGTCATGTATTTAAAGAGGTGGTCGAGTTTGTAAGAAAAACCAATAGCCAATTACTGAGGCTTCCAGCGCTGCATCTCTCTGGTTTTTTGTTTTCACTCTTCTGCGTACGAATAGGGATGTCATCACGCCTTGAAACAAACTTGTTAATAATCCAGCACTCGTGCACATGGGATGTGATGAATACAGCGAAAGTTCACTTCTTTATTGGGTATAAACTATAAAACCATAGTTAAAAACATCCAGATAAAGTGCAGAAAGTTTACGCGTTTCAGGCTTGTTTGTCAGCCCTTAATCGTAACAGTGAACTTTCGTTGTATTCATCACATCCCATGTGCACGAGTGCTGGATTATTAACATGTTTTTTAAGTCGTTTGCCTCATCTTCAGCCGGATGCTTTCCGTTTGCACCGTGTTGGGAAAAAGAAAACAAAGTGGACCCTGTTACCCGTGGTATCCGGTGAGCTGTACCCTTACTTCTTTATTCACAATGTCATCACGCCTGCAGCACCTGATTGGTTGCAGTGGTTACATGTCACTCGTTTACATCACTGGCAGGATTACACCGTTCATCGGAAATGAACAACTCCCACCAGTGTTTTCAGTAGAAGCATGGGCCTGCGGTAGCCAATCAGCGGCTGCATAAGTAACACGCCAATTCGGTAGTAGATAAATAAAAATTGAAGGCCGGAGAGATACAGTGCTAGAACTGGGGTCTAGAGGAGCCTGAGGAGCTGGTCTCATCAAGAATAGCGAGGGCTTGAAAACAGGTTTACATGATTACTAAGATCAAAATCATGTTAACAGTTATGTAAGCATCCAAAATTCTTATTTTCATTTGTAGATCCAGTCTAATAGCCACGACCAGGAGGTAATTGTTTCTTAGAACAGATTAGTTTATGCCGTATGGTGTCATATTTCTCAGGATTAATAGTGGGAAACAAAGGGCCAAATGTATAAAAACTGTCTGGGTCTAAGACTTTCTTTGTTGCCCATAGGAACCAATCAGAGCGCCCCTTTCATTTCATATAGTGCTCTGAAACAAAAAGGGGAGCTCAGATTGGTTGCTTTGGGCAACAAAGACAGTTTGAGACCTAGACAGTTTTTATACGTCCCCAAAGTTCCTAAAATTTCCTATACCTTGTCCATTCATGCATTAATTTCTCCCTACCCTTGGTTGAACTTGATGTACAGATGTCTTTTTTCAACTTTATTATCAAGATACATATTTACAACATAACACAACTGAGTCTATTTACAGCAAAAATATCAATTCATAATTAGAAATAATAGCTCACATATAAATACAGCAAGAATCCCAAAACAGATCCATCATATGGAAAATCAAAACACATGATTATCCACAGTTAACCTAAAATGTCCATATAATTTGGTTGGCTCATTTCCCCCTGCATTGTTTTTTTTTTTTTCTGTTCTGTCATAGGAACAGAAAACCAATAATAACAGCAGTGCCCTATGTGTGATATGGTGGACTACAACAGCTTCTTATCAACCCTGTAGACTATACAGGTGTCTGTCAGGTTTCTTTTCTGACATACACTGCGCCCTCCTGTTGAATTTTTTGTCCCCTTTTTAAACACCTCAACTCTGATAATATTGTTACCTTTCATCTTCTACCCCTTTCCTATCCACTATCCCAATCAATTTACTGCACCCCCCATTGGCCAGTGAATTCAGTTGAAGTTGCAAACCATGGCCTACAAGGCTCTCCATAATCTCTCAACTACATACATCTCAAACAGAGTCTCGATCTTTAACTCTTCTTTTTTTGTTACTTATTTCCCAAAAGAATAATAAAGGCGTGTAAAACACATTTGTAGTAGGGCAATTGATGCCGTACACGGTTCGTTCTTTTTGGTATACCCCGGGCTCTTTAGTGGCCGCATGCGGATGGGGACTCCCCCTCCATTATGCCTGTCCCGAGACCTACAGTAAATCTCCATCTTGCTCTCTGTAAAGGGGGCCTAAAAAAACCCTTTTCATTGTTTTTAAAACTGTATAGGAAACAGATTTAAACCCTCTAAAAAAGGGGGAAACCCCACCACCCCAAACCCCCTTTTTCTGCTTTTTCTTCTTTATCCCCCCCAATCGGGATCTCAAGCACCTCCCTTTTTTTCCTTTTCCCTCTTTTCCCCTTAAAAACCTTCCCTTTTTAACTGACTAAACCCAGGGCCAAAAAAATTTTTGAACCCACCCAACAGTTTCCCTCCACATTTAAGGTAGTCCATAATTTTTTAAACTGTAGGGGGGATTTAAAAGGGCTGGATGCTCCCCCACCGGAAACCTGTTTGTTCCATGGCTTGTGCTAGTCCACAAACCCGGAATTGTTCCACACCCCCTCGGTCTTTTTCCTAATGGGGGGTTTTAAAAAAGTAGTATTTCTAGGGGCCAAATTCAAAAGGTCTTAGCGGGAAAATTTTTGTCCTTTCTTTTCATGCTTTCCCATTTTTTAAATGCCCTCCATCTTTTGTTTTGGTTTCTCCCTTTCCCCCCCAAAGGTTTGTGTAATTTTACGGGGGCAGTTGAAACCCGCATGTAGAGAAACCCCCTCCGGACAGCCAGTGTTCTTGGGCGGCCGGGGGTTTACCCGTCTGGCGAAAAGGACTTTTTCCGCTCTTCAGGCATGGGACATCGACCATCTGCAGCCAGCCCCTTGTATTTTTCTTTATTGGGGTGGGCCCCCCGGGGAAAATTTCCGGGTGGTATATGTCCATCCAGTTTAAATTTCGGGAATATGCATCCAAAAATACTGCAGAACTTGGGGGTTGCCTTTTTTTGACTCAAAGTTTGGGGTTCGCTCCTTCCCATTTGTCATCTGTGTTGTGATGGGCCCTTTTGACAGGATTCCCAAAGCCCCATCGGCATTGGAATTTTTTAAACCCGGGGAAAAATTTACTGTTTTCTGAAATTTAACTTGCTGAGCCGGACCACCCAAAGGTTCCAGGGGCCCCCAACTTGGGGGTTTTCCCAAGATGAAAAAGGTAGGTTGTTGTCAGTACCATCGTAAACTGGGCACCAAGTTATCTGGAATACTCTTTTACGGCCCAAAAATACCCCCAGCAATTCCTCCCCTTAAAGGAAAATGTATTTAAATTCGGATCTTCTCCCCATCGTTTGGGGGTCCAAAATGTAAATATGCAAGGACTCTTCGGGCCAAATTTTGAAATTGGGGTTAAAACATGGTTCCCAACCTTTCGATTTGTTGGTCTATAACGCAAAGGGTAAATTGAAGTCTGTGTAAGTTAACCCCCCGCTCAGTTTTTTTCCATTTCCAAAAATTTACTCTTGTTTACCCTTTCTGAGGTCACTCCCTGAAAAATAGCGTATAAAGGAGCGTCAATCTTTGCAAAGTATCAATTTAAAAAGTCTTTTTTTAGAAAAACCCACAACCCCCCGGGAAAAGGGACCTCAGTTCATAGGAACAGGTTTCCTAGGGGTTGTCTTTATGAGGAGGGTTACCCCATATATAGGCCCTTAGGGTATATTAGACCTGTTGGTAGGGTAATATAAAGACAGAAAATGCTTATTACTTTTTCAGTATCTTTATCTTTCAATTATTTAATAAAATGGCATAAAAGAGTAAAACACCTACAGTACAAAAAATGGGCCAATAACACCAATGCATGTGGTAAAAAAAACCTTTTAATTTACATTAAAACATAAAACCTCAAAAACCAATAATATAAAAGCCCAATCTTTTTAGAAAAAATAAAAAATAAAATAATGGCAATAGTACTGAAAAAAAGGTTACCATGGGGCCGACATGTATGAGCGGGGGTGTGAGTTTTCGGGTGTATTTGAGCCAAAAAAAAATGTATGAACAGTACACTCCAAACTTTGGCACGGTAAGCCCCTTTTTAATGCGCCAAAAAACACTTGATTTGGGGCATTTTGGGGGCGTTGCATCATTTTTGGATTAGACCGTTTTCATTCTTTTTGCCAAAAACTAGGCGCCCGAACAGTTAGATGCCAGACCCATTAAAGGGGGTGCTGAGCCGAGTTTTTCGTTAGTGGCATATGTGCGCCTGTAGTATGCCTGCAGAAGAAAGTTCATAATTCTGGGCATTTAACTGCCCTTAAAGTATTTAGGGGCTCTCAGCCCCCGGATTCATACATGTCATCCATTTTTTCCTTAACATTTATTATATATGAAACCCACAGGGGTAGTCCTTGTAATGTCACTAGCTTGAATAGAACCTTAAAAGGGACCCGATATTATATATATATTTATATATATATAAAATTTATATATATATATTATATAAAATTTATATTATATAGGGTCCGTTTAAGGTTGGTATTTATATTAAAAAATGGTGTGCCTTAGTACCATTACAGGTGAGCCATCCCCTGTGGGTTTTACACACAACAAAATTTATATATATATTTATATATATTATATTTTAAAATATATTTTTTTTAATATATTTTATATATATATATTTTAATTTTTTATTTATATAGTATTGGGCCCTTTATTAGTTAGATATTCCCATTATTTGAAAAAAATGGGGTGTGGAAGGCAATCAGATGGAGCGCACAAAATGTGGACACATGACCCAACGTGCGTTTCGCCTTGTGCTTACCAACTAATGGCATTTTGGCATTATTGCACTTTGGCTCTTCCTGATATTGCAATATGCACTATTGCTCTTCTTGCCATTGCTATGTGTGAACCTAGGCTTCAAGATGAGGAAGTTTCTGACCTTGGAGAAAAAACATAAATAGAAAAGTATAATAAAGACTTTTATGTAAAAACTGGGAAAAAGAAATTTACTACTGAATTTTTAAACTTGTGTTCTTAGAGATTGTAAAGGGAGGCCCTATCTTCTTTCATTTGTTGTATGAATTTTCTTTTTAAAGTTCCAAAATTATATTTAAAATTTAAATTTTTTGGGGAAACTTGTTGACAAAAAGGAAAGAACTGTGTTTCGTTTTTTCGAAAAATTTAATCAACAGCCTTTAACTTTCCGCTGTTGCTTTGCGTTCTGCGTTTATGCTGTTTAACAGATTTTGTAGAGTTTTTCTGGAGTAGTCTGCAGGGGTGATTTATTTGGGTTGGGGGGGAGAGGGCTGTTAGAGCAGCTAAAAAAAAAAAAAATTTTTACGTACTTGAATTTTTTTCTTTATTTTCCCGTTTTTTTGTCATGCACTGAAAAAAAAAATTAGGAGCTGCAGTAATCCCTTTACTCACTGTTTAAGTGGGGAAAAAGAGAGGAGCAGGCTCAGGAGTCCGGATCTCGAATGTTTTCCCCCCTGCAGGGTGAAAATGGGTGTAATTTTGTGCTTTGACACTCACCACAGTAGAAGAGTGGTGCTGTGTCAGAAAATCATGAGAGGGGGAAAAAACATGCTGCTGGAGCACCTGTGGGGGCCCCATCTTGTTGACTGACAATACATGCAGCGCAAAAAAAAAACCCAAAATGGCAATGGAAGAACAGGAAATTAAATAGGGGGGGTCCGACAAAACCTTGAAGAAAGGGGATGAAAAAAATTTAAAGTTACATGTACGGTTTTAAAAAAAAGACCTATGTCACCCCAAGTTATAAAGGGTGGGGAAAAATTGGATGACGGGGGGAAATAGTTACGAAAAAAAAAGGGGGAACATCCAGGATAGGTTTAAAAAAAACCCTTTTCTCCCTTTTACACTGGGTTTCTTACATATCCCTTTTCGCTTTTTGAGTTATGAAACAGCATTGCTCTTTAGTTGGCTGTTTCCTAGTACACGGTTAGGGTGCTTTGACCCATTTTTTGGTGTCTTTTTGATGCGTTTTTTGGATGTGTATTTTGTGAAAGAAAGTACAGCATTTATTGCTTTTTCCTTCTTACAAAAACGCATCCGAAAAACGCATAAAAAACGCAGGTACGTTTTTCTTTTGTTAGGTGCTTTCACATGCAATGCCTTTTTTGTGCATTCTTTAATGCATTTTTATGCAGAAATATACAGCATTAATTGTTGTACTTTTCTACACAAAAACGCATCCGAAAAACACACAAAAAAACGCCATGTGTGAAAGCACCCTTACTCTAGAACCTGTCTTTTTTAGTAACCCTTTCCAGTTCAGCTGGATTTCCACACACAAGCTCTAGCAATAATAAAATGTTGGGACTTTTATGCTCATATCATAGTCACAGATATTCCATAAGCCTACAGTTATTCACCCCTTCAATTCCATACGGTATAAAGGTACCAGCTTTTTTTATTTTGCCATGGCAAGCTCTTAGTTGAGTCTCCATGGACAGATATGTTCTGAGAATGAGTGGCAGACAGAAGGACCCTATGGAAACAACAACCAAAGAAGGGCAGTGCTGGCACCTAGTGGCTAAAGTGATTCTCTACAACAAATGATGCCTCAGATTCCTTTATCACAAAGAAGTAGTAGTGAAGGGGACATGGAGGAAATGCCCAATTCCCCGTTGATTGATTATAAACAGCTTGAGGTGGAAGTGGCAAAGATGACCCCTCCAGACCACTAAGACACTCTTGCTAGCACAGTTGATAACTCTCTGAATCAACTGCAAGAGTAGATGGTCGCCCAGGGGGGATTTAAAAAACAAGTTTTTTTTTTAAAAAATCAAAAAAACGGATTTT
>JAODAL010076274.1:0-13693 GCA_025379985.1 Phyllomedusa bahiana | reverse complement strand
CTTATCTATCACACAATGAAAAAACTTTGGATTCTGGGTTAATATTTTATCAAAAAATTCTTAAGCTGCCCACGACTTTCAACGTGATCTAAGGTCGGGCAGTCCTATGCTATCTTTACCTCTCAATAGAGCCAAATCCAGGCCTCTCACTGGGTCAGCCGACCTCCGTTATCCAGAGAGGAAAAAAATAAATAAATATATAATTTATATAATTTTTGCAGTCGTGTGCCGCTGGTAGTGGTGTGCATGTATATACACTCACCGGCCACTTTATTAGGTACACCATGCTTGTAACGGGTTGGACCCCCTTTTGCCTTCAGAACTGCCTCAATTCTTTGTGGCATAGATTCAACAAGGTGTTGCAACGATCTCAATTGGTACCAAGGGGCCCAAAGAGTGCCAAGAAAATATTCCCCACACCATGACACCACCACCACCAGCCTGAACCGTTGATACAAGGCAGGATGGATCCATGCTTTCATGTTGTTGACGCCAAATTCTGACCCTACCATCCGAATGTCGCAGCAGAAATCGAGACTCATCAGACCAGGCAACGTTTTTCCAATCTTCTACTATCCAAATTTCGATGAGCTTGGGCAAATTGGAGCCTCAGTTTCCTGTTCTTAGCTGAAAGGAGTGGCACCCGGTGTGGTCTTCTGCTGCTGTAGCCCATCTGCCTCAAAGTTCGCCGTACTGTGCGTTCAGAGATGCTCTTCTGCCTACCTTGGTTGTAACGGGTGGCTATTTGAGTCACTGTTGCCTTTCTATCAGCTCGAACCAGTCTGCCCATTCTCCTTTGACCTCTGGCATCAACAAGCATTTCCGCCCACAGGACTGCCGCTCACTGGATGTTTTTCCTTTTTCTGACCATTCTCTGTAAACCCTAGAGATGGTTGTGCGTGAAAATCCCAGGAGATCAGCAGTTTCTGAAATACTCAGACGAGCCCTTCTGGCACCAACAACCATGCCACGTTCAAAGGCACTCAAATCACCTTTCTTCCCCATACTGATGCTCGGTTGAACTGCAGGAGATTGTCTTGACCATGTCTACATGCCTAAATGCACTGAGTTGCCGCCATGTGATTGGCTGATTAGAAATTAAGTGTTAACGAGCAGTTGGACAGGTGTACCTAATAAAGTGGCCGGTGAGTGTATTTATGTATGTGCCGCAACCCTGCCAGTGGCACCCAGGTTTGCATATTGCTTTTTCAGAAATGTTTTTTTGTGCAGAACCATACGTTGTATTTGGTGTATATTGCTTTTAATCTATATGGGGAGGAAGGGGTGCCTCCATTTTGGTTTTCTGGACTACACCCATTTTCACAGGCTGTCATAAAAGTGCAGCTTGCAGGTTTGGTGTTTTTTATTTTTTTCCTCTCTGGATAACGGAGGACGGTTGACCCAGTGAGAGGCCTGAATTTGGCTCTATTGAGAGGTAAAGATAGCATAGGACTGCCCGACCTGAGATCACGTTGAAAGTCGTGGGCAGCTTAAGCATTTTTTGATCAAAATATGTGAACTGAGAATCTCAACGTTTTTTCATGTGTGATAGATAGCATGGTGAGCAACAAGTCCCGCAGGTCCGCCTCCGTCAAAGACGCTTTATGTTGCGCCTCCAATGTTGCTAATTTGGCAAGAAGTGATTGCAGCTTGGCAGCTGCCTCCCTCTTTAGTCTCGCACTATGCTTGATGAGAATTCCCCTTGCCACACACTTGAGAGTCTCCCACTTTGTCTGATCAGGAGTAGGATCTGAGATATGATCCGAGAGAAAATTCTGGATAGTACTTCTCAGGCCTACGACACACACCGCGTCGTTGAGCAGGGACGCATTGAGTCTCCGCATAAAGTTTTTAAAAGCCGGGTTAGGTAATGCGAGCTCACAATGAACTGGTGCATGATCAGAGAGAAGAATGCTGCCAATGTCAACTTTTTTGATCTTGGGCAACAGGGCATGTTTCAAAAATAGATAGTCTATGTGGCTGTAACTCTTATGCGGGTGTGAATAAAAGGTGTAATCCCGCCTGTTTGGATTCAACAGACACCAGGAATCGCTGAGCGTTTTCTAATTTGGTTTAATTTGTTGAGAGGGACAAACGAGTGTCCAGTGGTCAGGGCCGCCATCAGAAATTTTGGGGCCCCATACAGCTGGAGCGTCTAGGCTCCCCCACCCCCCCGACCCACCCCCCTGCTCCTCCCCTACCCTCCCCCTCCACGGCCGTCCTGATAGAGCCCCACCCATCCCCTGTCCCACAACCATCACCACCCCAGAAAAATACAAAACTGTTTTTGGTGTCACAAGAAAAAAAATGCAATTGTGCCATTGTTTTTGGATTTAGTTCTCGCTGTGTTATACAAGGTTCAGCAAATACCTCCACATGTCACCATTATAATGTTACTGGCAAAGCCAGTATACCCAGATCAATGTTGCCAAGCAACAAATAGAAATTCTAAATAATACGCCACCTATTCACTCCCAAAATACTGACTAGTCCCCCATAATTTTTATTGACCAAAAACCAGTATACCAAGACCAATTCACAAAACAACAACAATATACAAGCACCTAATAATATCGCCACATCATCACCACATATTAATACTGAATAATACCGCCACACTGTTAGTGATTATAAACCATCACACCAAGACCAATATTTCCTCCATACAGTGACCCTATAGTGGTTGATACCAGGTACACAGGTGCTTTGCAAATAGGTTAATTAGATTTAGGGCCTCACAGGCGACGCCTTGTCTGTTGAGTCGCACACTTTCCCTCTTCTTCTCTGTTTGGCCCAGACCTCCATGATGACTTCCTCCATCCACCACTCGTCCCTGTAGAATTTACAACACAAACACCTTAGACTCGTCACTTTTTTTTATCATTTTCCCAACTGAGTCCCCTCCCCCCATGAAACAAACTCCCCATTTATAATGGCCCAAATGGTAAGAATTACCCTCTGTAATTATGGGGCTCCCCAGACGGATGTAGGTACAAGGGGGCCCCCGGGTGGTACTAGGCATCCACCGGGGGAGTAGTAGGGAGCTTGGGGGGGGTAGGTAGCTTTGGGCCCGCGGGGGGAAGTTTGGGTTCCCTGTAGGTAGAATTGGGCCCCCTGTAGCTTAGGGGCCCCGAAGGGAAAAGCCCCCCCCTGTAGATGGGGGGTCCCCTAAGGGGGGAGAATAACCCCCCCCCCCCCCCCCTGTAGATGGGCCCACCTGTAGGGCAGAATAATCCCCCCCCCCGTAGATGGGAGGCCCCACCGTAGGCAGGAATAGTTCCCCCCCCCCGGGAGCTTTAGGGCCTCCTGTAAGGCAGAATTTGTCCCCCCCTGTAGATGAGGGCCCACTGTAGCAGAAAGGTCCCCCCCTGTAAATGAGGGCCCACCTGTAGGCGAAATAGCCCCCCCGTAGATGAGGGCCACCTGTAGGCAGAATATTCCTCCCCCCCCCCTCCTGTAGATGAGGGCCCACCTGTAGGCAGAATAGATCCCCCCTGTAAGATGGGGGGGGCCCACCTGTAGCGAAAGATTAGTCCCCCCCCCCCTGTAGATGAGGGCCCACCTGTAGGCAGAATAGTCCCCCCCCCCTGTAGATGAGGGCCCACCTGTAGGCAGAATAGTCCCCCCCCCTGTAGATGAGGGCCCACCTGTAGGCAGAATAGTCTCGGTCCCCATAATGAGGGCCACCTGTAGGCCCGAATAGTCCCCCCCTTAGTGAGGGCCCACCTGTAGGCAGAATAGTCCTCCCCCCCCCCATAGATGAGGTCTCACCTGTAGGCAGAATAGTCCCCCCCCCGTAGATGAGGGCCCATCTGTAGGCAGAATAGTCCCACACTGTAGATGAGGGCCCACCTGTAGGCAGAACAGTCCCCCCGTAGATTAGGGGCCCCTGTAGGCCGAATAGTCCCACCTGTAGGCAAATAGTTCTCCCCCCCAGTCTTTAGGGCCCCCTATAGACATAGTCCCCCCCTTTCAGGGCCCCCTGTAGCAATAGTTCCCCCCCCTTTCAGGGCCCCCTGTAGCAATAGTTTCTCCCCCCCTTTCATGGCCCCCTGTAGCAATAGTTTCCCCCCCTTTTCAGGGCCCCCGTAACAATAGTTTCTCCCCCCCTTTCAGGGGCCCCCCCGTAACAATAGTTCCCCCCCCCCCCCCCCCCCCCTTTCAGGGCCCCCTGTAGCAATAGTTCCCCCCCCTTTCAGGGCCCCCTGTAGCAATAGTTTCTCCCCCCCTTTCAGGGCCCCCTGTAACAATAGTTTCTCTCCCCCCCATTCAGGGCCCCCTGTAACAATAGTTTCCCCCCCCCCCTGTAGCTTATTACTTACCTGGTCGCGTTCCCCCCCGGCGTCTCCGTCCCCTTTCCCCGGGCCCCCAAACCTGCTGCTTTAGGCTTGGGGCCGGAACGGAAGCTCGGTAGGCGGCGCGGGTGACGTCCCCTTCCGCCGCACCCCCTGCAGAGCTCGGTACGGCAGGGGCAGGAAGCGCACAGCTCTCCCTGCTCCGCCGTTCATCTTAATTGTATGCGCGTTGCACGGACGTGCATACAATTAAGAGAGAGCCTCTGTGAAGCAAGGGGGCGGAGCCTGGTCGCCAACGGCGGCGGCCCCCCGGGCTTCACAGACTGCCCGTGCCCAGTACAGCAGTACCGGTTGTACTGCCCTATCGGCGGCCCTGCCAGTGGTAGTGTCTAACTGAGGGTTAAGGGCGAGATTAAAGTCCCCTCCCCTCTCCAAGATGATCATTCCTTGGGCAAAAGCGTTCAGTTCGTTCAAGACCATGGATAAAAAAGAGAGGTGACTTTGGTTCGGTGCATAGATGTTCGCAATGGTAAACAGAAGCTACCGATCTTGCATTTAACAAAGACAAATCACGCAGAGTCATCTGATTTTGTCTCCAGCACCTGGGCTGGCAGGTTCTTATGAAAGAAAATAGCAACACCCATAGTCTTATTAACCAGATTACTGCTCTGGAACCAAAGCAGATAATATCTGTTTCTGTAAGTCTCTAGATGCCCTTTAAGTATATGCATTTCCTGCAAGCACAGGATGAGGGACTTTTGCTTAGATGGTGTTAAAGGGAGTCGGGACCGCATCTCAGGAATATTAAATCCCTTAACGTTAAGGGAGGAGACCTAAAGGTCACCATTGTAAGGTCAGCCTTAGGCTGCGTCGGACAGTTATCAGGACGGGGAATTCCAGCCAGCCGTGCCCAGTGGTTGCTGCATAAAAAAAGTAGTGATAACAGTTATAGTTATAAACATAATCTAAACATAAGCATAGAAGTGAACATAGAAGTAGACATAAGAACCAAAGAACCGCAGCTTTCATTGCTGCTTTAAACAAGCACATAGTGCCTGCTATAGGAACCTATTGGGGGGAATCAAAGCCCTCTACACCCAATCCGGTACAGAGGGATCTGAATCGCCTGAGTAAGATTGTCGCCATACAGACCTCCAGCCCGCTCTTCAGGCCCCAGTATTCATGTGTCTAAACTTATAATATAGAGTTAACATAGAGCTATACCATAATGACCAAGACTAGTGATGAGCGATTACGTTGAATATCGTCATCAGGTCGATGGTCGATAACGGCAATAACCAATAAGATATTCGATGGTCGATGATTGAAGTTATTTCACGATGACCATTAAAGTCTATGGGAGGAGCAAACACCTTCATTCTTACTCCCAAACAGGGCTGAGAAGTTGGATTAACATCCACAACGTCAAATGGTTTACGTGCTACATCTTAGGCCAACACATTTTGGGTTATAAAGCCACAGAAAAAAACTCACAGACCATTCACTACCCCTGTCTTGCACCACAGAAATGACCCTTAAACCTGCATCACCCACAATTAAAAGTGCCAGAAGGCAGTATGAATTTGAACCATCATTTTACTTGAACTGGACATTGAAATATCCCTGTCCTGGAACGCAGCATGACCCCCAAACCTGCATGACCCCCCAGATTTAAAAAGTGCCGGAAAAAAAAAGGAGTCTTTCAACCACCATTTAGTTGAACTGGACCTTGATTTTACCTGTCCTGTACCACAGTATGACCATTTTAAACCTGTCTGACCACAGATTAAAAAAGTGCCGGAAAAAGGAGTTTTTCAACCACCATTTTAGTTGAACTGGACATAGACTATCCCTGTCCTGGACCGCAGCATGACCCTTAAATCTACATGACCCACAGATTTAAAAGTGCCAGAAAAAGGAGTCATTCAACCACCATTTTAGTTTCACTGGACATATACTGTCCCTATCCTGGGTTGCGCTTGCCCTCCATATGAGTGCGGACCAATTGGGGCTTCACTTGGAAATACTGGGGTTAAACACTCTTGTTCCACCCGGTGCCTTTTTTCTTGCATCTTTTTCTTTATTTTACTCAACGTGGGTGGAGGAAAATTGTTCTGTTCTTTGTTTCTGTCCATGCTTCCATACTCCATGTCCTCTGAATAACCTACATCTGGCCAAGATTTTTTTTGTACCTCCCTTGTACAATTCAGAGGAATTGTTTACCAGCTATTTTGTACATGCAAGTTTTTTAGTAGTTTAATTCT
Source organism: Phyllomedusa bahiana (assembly GCA_025379985.1). Classification (NCBI taxonomy): domain Eukaryota; kingdom Metazoa; phylum Chordata; class Amphibia; order Anura; family Hylidae; genus Phyllomedusa; species Phyllomedusa bahiana. Next base: position 7,134 of record JAODAL010076274.1, on the reverse strand, counting down.
AGAAAACACATTTTTAAAATAGGATGGAATCCCACCATGTCTTTGTTTCTCTTTTTTTAATTGTATTAAATGGGTTGTCTCAATACGGGGATTGCTAGCTATGTTAAAGATCTTGCAAAAAAAAGTCATTTGCAATATGTGTCCATTAACAGTGTCCTACCTATTCCTGTTTCTGACAGCACCATCACCCTTGAGCACTTCTTGACAATTGTGAAAACAAATGTCTGTTAGAAACAAACATTTTTTTTTATGATAGGACTGTAGTATTAGCTGCATGTCACAGCAAAATCCCCCAAAAATTCAAAGCATGACCTTGAGCCACTTTGAACAATTGTGAAGAACAAATGTCTGTTAGAAACAATTTTTTTTTATAATAGGACCTGTAGTATAGCTAATAAAAGGTATTTTTTGGCACCTTTCAATTCACCTGTGGTGACTACAAAATTGCTGTATTCCCATTTAAGTGCAAGGGAAACCCCAATTTAACAAAGCTTGCGTGCGCCAAAGTGAAAAAACATGTATCTGAAATGTATTCGGATAATAAAAGGTATTTTTGGCACCTTTCAATTCACCTGTGGTGACTACAAAATTGCTGTATTCAAATTTAACTGCAAAGTAGATCTATCAACAAAGCTGGCCTGCGCCAAAGTGAAAAAAACACGTATCTGAAATGTATTTGGATAATAAAAGGTATTTTTTGGCACCCTTCAATTCACCTGTGGGGGACTACAAAATTTGCTATTTTAACGTTTAACTGCAAAGTAGCTCTATCACAAAGCTGTACCTGCGCCAAAGTGAAAAAAACACGTATCTGAAATGTAAATTTGGATAATAAAAGGTATTTTGGGACCTTTCAATTCACCTGTGGTGGCTACAATATGGCTGTATTCAAATTTAACTGCAAAGTAGCTTTTATCAACAAAGCTGTACTGCGCCAAAGTGAAAAAAACGTAACTGAAATGTATTCGGATAATAAAAGTATTTTTGGGCACCTATCAATTCACCTGTGTGACTACAAAATGCGTATTCAAATTAACTGCAAATAGATCTATCAAAAAAGCGGCCTGCGCCAAAGTAAAAAACACGTATCTGAAATGTATTCGGATAATAAAAGGTATTTTTGGGCACCTATCAATTCACCTGTGGTGACTACAAAATTGCTGCATTAAAATTTAACGCAAAGTAGATCAAACAACAAAGCTGGCCTGCGCCAAAGTGAAAAAAACCCCGTATCTGAAATGTATTCGGATAATAAAAGGTATTTTGGGCACCTATCAATTCACCTGTGGTGACTACAAAATTGCTGTATTCACATTTAACTGCAAAGTTTGATCTATCAACAAAGCTGTACTGCGCAAAGTGAAAAAACACGTATTGAAATGTATTCGGATAATAAAAGGTAAATTTTTTTGGGACCCCTTTCAATTCACCTGTGGTGAATACAAAATTGCTGGATTCTAATTTAACTGCAAGGTGGCTCTATCAACAAATCTGGACTGGGCAAAATTGAAAAAGAACAGCTTTCTGAAATGTATACTGATAATAAAAGTGGAGTTTTGCACCTAACAAAGAGACCTGCGGTTACTAGAAAAGATGTGTATCCTAATATAAGTTCAGGCTTCCCAATAATCCAGGAAAATATTTCAATAGAAAGCTGTTAATAATAAAGCTATTGCAGTGCAATGTCTACACTAAGTCTTGGTAACTATATTTCCCGTATTCTTTAAAGAGCTTGTCTGTGTTCGCCCGTGGACCCCCCCCCCCCCCCACCCCACCCTGTGACTTTACAGCGATAGATGCTCCTTTTAAAATTCTCTACCTAACTACATAAAATCTTAAATCTCTGATCTAACTAAGTTGGGAAGGATCACAGCTAACAGTAGAGCTTTCTCTGTGAAGAAATAGAATAATTTCGCTGAGCTGTTTGGACACAGCAGAGCCCCCTCCTACTGCTAAGAGACGCAACAGACACATCATAACGGGAAAGGGGCTGTTTTATGAAACGGGGGCATGTGATTTTTCCAGCCAATAGCAACCAACACATCCCAGATGACTGCAAAACCCACATCTCACCCTGCACTATTCTGTAAGCTGATTTTTGGGGCCCGCCAAAAATGACGGGAAACCCCAAAAAGGCGCGTTTTATTAGTTTAATGCAAATTTTTAACCCTAAATTATCGCGTAAAATCTAAAAAACCCATCAACAAAAAAAAACTGGCAGATTTCAACTTTGTCGAAATAACGCTCAAAACAACCAAGATAAAGAAAAGCAGAAAGGGGTCCCCTAATTAGGATGAGAGGAAGTTAAAACATTATTTGAGTCCTTTTGGACCTGGAAAAAAGAAAGAGAAAAAACCAAAGGACACCTGTCCCCAACCCACACCCCAAAAAAAGGTTACTGATGGTAAACACCGCACATGAAGGAATTTTCACTGAGAGAAAAGGGGAATTCCCCGTTTTGTGGCGAGTGTCCCTTCCTTGGTGACCATTTGTTCCTCGGGAAATGTCCAATCCCAATCAGGAGGGGAACAGGGGTCACTTCAAGGCAGTGAAAAAGCTGGGGATTTTTCCGGGATCTGAAGTGGAGTGCCCTCTTCTGTTCTAACAGCGGGGGCAAAGGGGTAACCTTATCTGTAGGATCTGATTCCCTGCAAAGCAGTCAAAAGGGGTTTATGGTGGCTTTCAGGCGCAAGGTGCTTTGGGACAAGTCCAAAAAAAAAAAAAAATTTGGAACCCTCAAAGATGATGCTAGGTGCAAGCTCTCTTTTTTTCATTTTTCCTCAAAACTCTCTTTTTTAGTGCGTCGGGGTGACAAACGGGGGATTGTGGCTTATCTATCTCGAAGTGGGAGTGGGGCCCCGCCTTGCCGGACATGTTAAAAGCTTTGCAAGGCAGGGAAAATTTTTTATTTTTGATCGATCGGGAAGGCCTTTCACCCTGATATTGTTTTCCCCCTATTTCTGTTCTCGGATCATCGAGTTGTACAGTCAAGCATATGAAGGATTGCTGATTTTTAATGAGGCTTGTAACTTCGTTACCAGCACATCACAGCGATTGAAAAGATTTTTGAATCTGCACCTATCCTAAAAGGGAGAAATGTTTCCTTCAGTATGCAGGTCGTGCGCCAGGGCCCCTTGAGGGTCTTGTTCCACCACTGAAAGGTCATTTTTTAGTTGGAAGAGTGTCAACAGGCCTTTTCTAGGGGGGCTTTGAAGGGTTGCTATGGCTTGGTCCCGTGAAATGGTTGGGGGGGGTACACTGGGTCCCCCGCTGGTTGGGGGGGCGGGCTGATGGTGGATTGCAGTCCCCCCGCATGGCAAAGCTTGGTGTACCCCAGGAGTGGTCGGTCTTCATCCACCGTGGGGGCCCCAAAAAAGGCCCGGAGGGCCTGAAAAGGAGGGCTTGCAGGTGAGCACTCCAGGGGGGCGGAAAAAATTCTTGGGGGGCTGGGATAATCGACCTCTATCACCCTGGACAGCACAAGCTCCCTTATGAGGAAGGGCACTTAGGTTTTTTCCACTGACTAGAATAAAATCCTGTGCTTTTGGGGTTCTATCAGGCCCTGATACATCTCTCTGCCCCCCCCTTCCAGCCCCCAAACTCCCCTCCTTGAGTCTCATCCTCTGGGGATCATAGGGAATGGGGGTGCCCTTGAAAAAATTGAGCTGCCCCCTTACCCGTTGTTGCCTCCCCCTCCCCATGATCTCCGTCCCCCGGGTGGGGCCAAGGTTGGGGGGTGCCTTGTGTTGGGAAATCCCCCTGCCCGCCTCCCCCTCCAAGCAGCATCCACTCCCTCTCTTCCCCCGCATTATGTGGCCCCGGTTCTAAGTGGGAGTCCCCGGCACCTGGGCATCCCTGCTGTGCTGCTCCGCCCTCGATCCAGCCACCCCTGCAGGCCAGGGAGTTGGGCCCGGGTCAAGCAAAGGGGCCGCGCCTCCATGGCAAGATGGCGCCCGCTCCGGGGGTGAAGGCGCTGACACCTGGCAGATTGAGGTCTTCCAGGTGAAAATATTGGAGAGAGCGCTCTGATGAAGGTAGATGAGCCACCCCTTTGGGGCTTTTTTGCTCTTCGGGACCATTTTGCAAAGTGTATAGCTCTATTAAAGCTTGGTCGTAACGGAGCTCTCAGCCAGCACGTCCTGCTGCCAGCATAACCAGGCCACGCTCCCAGGCATGGGGGTATTATTCAGTCAGCATGTAGTCATGGTGTGGTGGTATATGGTAGAATTTTTGGTAGTACTCTTGGGATGCTGGTTTTGTAAAGCTGTGTTGTTTGGAAACTATATGAGCATTATGTAATGGTTTTATACTTAGTACTTTTTGTTTCTTTTAGATATACATATAAGATATCTTATGGGGGAGGGAGCGAAATATATCTCTAGACCTCTTAAGTTTACTACCCGGTGTTGTGTTGCAATTAAGTGAGGGAGACTCTGAAGCCCCAACACCCCATCCTGACTACAGGTTAGTGTGATTAAGTAATCCCAACAGTGTGTATAAGTTGAAGCGAGACCAGGCGGGACGCCAAACAGGCGCGAGTGGCAGGTAGGCACAGTGGGCACCTAAAATGAACTCCTTTGGTGGGACCTAGGCATCCCAGTCCAACACTGCTTAGTGAATCCTTAGGCTTCATATAGGATGTTCTTCCACATGTGATTTAACTCATAATCCTTGTTTTCCAAATTCAAGATTCGCAGGTAAAGATTTCTTTCAACAACCATGGCTCTCTACACCAGTGACCCAGCAAGGATGGATGAAGATAGAAACCAGATGATGGCCAGGATATTAGAGCTCACCCTGGAGATAATCCACGTGATCACCGGAGAGGTGAGAGTCTCGCATGATATCACTCCTATCTCTAGTAATAAGAGAGGAAATGACTGGAAGGTGAAGGCTCCTTAGGATCTGTGTAGTGATTGGGGTCTCCCCATACACAGGATTACACAGTAGTGAAGAAGTCGTCTGGTGAGTGTGTGGCCCCCCGTGTGACAGGAGGACGGCACCCAGAGCCCCGAGCCTCCACCTCATTCACTGATACAGAAGCTCCTAGAGCTGAGCAGCAGGATGACTGAGCTGCTGACTGGAGAGGTGAGCGCTGCTGGGAATGATGGGACACCCCAAGGGATGAAGTGTCTGGAGGAGAATTGTATCATTGTCTGTGTCAGGTTCCTATAAGGCATCAGGATGTCGCTATTTCTCTATGGAGGAATGGGAGTATTTAGAGGGACACAAGGATCAGTACAAGGACGTCATGATGGAGGATCAACCGCCGCTCACATCACCGGGTAAGAGGAGACCTCCATGATTATAGAGGAGACCAGGTGTGAGGGTTACCTAGATCCCATCATCTGATCATCACATAGAAACAATAGATTCAGTCCCCATGTTTATGTCCTATAGATGGATCCAGTAGGAGAAATCCACCAGAGAGAGATCCCCGTCCTCTATATTCCCCGAATTGTCCAGAGGAAGAGCAGAACCTCCCACTCGATAATCAGGTAGATGAAGCTGAGAATCCTGGAAATTTTCTATAGATTGATGTAATGAGGCTTCTCCTAATCTCCTCCAGCAGCAGTGGAGTATACGCCGTATCTCATCTTGTTATTGTTGGGAGCGGCTACAAGTGGTCTCTGGTAAAATAAAGGATTGTGTAACCTTTCTCCTGGTTGGACTTGCTCTTGGCAATGAAGATTCAATGTGGATGAATGTAAAGTTCTACAATGTACAGATTGGTTTCTGCCTTTTGGGGGGGTTTGACCTTCACCTGAATGTAGGATAAACTCTGCTCCTTGTTGCTTTGTCTCAGGTCCTTAATATGGAATCCTTGCAGGAAAGGTCCAGAGGAGCGATGAGTGGACGGAAAAACTCAGGATCAGTGTCAATGACCGGTAAGAACCTTCCAGAAATCTCTTTTATTCTGTCCTTATAAATCGCAGACACCATTTACTTCCAACATTCTTCCTGCTTCCAATGGAGGAGATGTACAATAAATCACATAGATCCTGCTGATCTGTTTTCACTATATTCATGGCCCTGGTAAAATGTGACCCCCAAAGGCTACAAACCCCTCTGTACAGATACAATAACAGTCACAGAACTGGAGAGCAGATACAGATTCAGAGTGATAGCTTCAGGATCACATAAGAGAGAACCTTTCCCATAGGAACTTACATTTTAAAGCCTCGGTTATCAGCCTATGGGACTTGTGTCCTCAGGGTCCATGTAGCAGTCACTAGGGCATATTAGTGTCCATGAACTAGGGCTCAAGGGCTAGTGAGGTCATTGAGTCACTTCAATTAAGTATTGGTATGTACCAGTCACTAGGCGTTAAGGAAGTTCATGTTTCTGATATTTGTGCGAACCTCATGCTATGAATGTACTAGATAGGATAATGGATCATCACAGCCTTGGGAATAGCACTTATGTAATATGTTTGAGTAGAGGGTACTTGGCCTAAGAACAATTAGAAATATTGTAAAACCTATGTGATAAGGAAACATGAAGTTTAGGTTCCCGGTGTCTGTCCTAACAGGGGAGATGTTTCATATATTGAATTATCAGCTATATCTGCACTTAACATTTTTTTATTGTTCCATTGTTTATAAAATGAGAAGCAAACCAACCATGGAAACACATAGTTCTGCATAGGAGCTGTGGACACAAACCAGTAGGACATTATCAATAAAGGCTATTTACAAGGTTCCTTCCTCTCTCATGTCACCTGCATTGGTGCTCTGTAGAGAATGGCCGTGAAGGTGGACAGAGCCTCTAATCCCAGTGATGGACAGACCATTTTTTCTGGGGGCAGTGATGCCAATATTCACAATGTGGTCAAGTGAGCGTGGAAGCTATAGGGCTGTAGGTTTATCCTCTATTGTGGGTAAAATATGTGAAGGTTTTCTATGAGAGGCCATACTGGAGTGTCTCACTGATAATAACCTTATTACACAGCAGCAGGATGGCTTTATGAGTAGTGTTGAGCGATTACGTTGACTATCGTCATCGGGTCGATGGTCGATAACGGCAATAACCAATAAGATATTCGATGGTCGATGATAGATTATCACCGATGACCATTAAAGTCTATGGGAGAGCAACAACACCTTGATTCTTACACCCAAACAGGGGGGCTGG
>JAODAL010076273.1:0-13694 GCA_025379985.1 Phyllomedusa bahiana | reverse complement strand
CAGGCAAAAGGGATGACCACCTCCCGTTTTAAAGGGTTGTTAAATACGAGTTTAGCCTGTCAGTGCCCGGGTAAGTTTGAACAGGGGCCGTGCTTCTTGTCTGTTGTTTGTTCCCCCTCCCCCCCTCCCATCACACACAGGCAGCAAGTAACTTCATACGGGGGGGGAGGGGGTTGCTCCCCAGAGTTCACCCGTTGGTCTCCCCAGGTCTTTGCAGGGAGAGGGCTGATCTAGGATGTAGAGAAAAATTGAAGCGGTGCTAATAGAGAAAGGGAGATGTTTCCAATATCCCCTGCTTGTTACAAGTCCACCTCCGAACAACAAGGGATGTTACAAAATCAATGGTCCCAATACAGGAAAAACAAAAGTTTTCACATGCCTGATTTGTATAGTATTAGTAAGTCACAGTTCCAAAACAATCGATTATTAACAGACAGGTCACTGCTGTCACATCTACTGTGTAGAGGCGGGGGAAGCAGGGACACCAGGGTTAATCCGGGCACCCGGGAAAACCCAGACCCCAGGTCCTCCCCCCCCCCTCCCTCCTCCCCCTCCAAAGAAGCATTCTGTCGGGGGGGCCTCTCTGCTCCTACCTGTCTTCAAATGATAGTATTCCCCTGACAGCCAGTAAGATAAGGTAAAACGGGTCGGCCATAGAGATTTGAGAACTGATTTTAAAATATAACAGGGCTATCAAAATCAGTAGAACTTTTTTAATAAACATATTTTGCAAAGCTGCTTTTTTTTAAAAGATCTTTAAATTAAAACCCAATCATTGAAAGCGAACAACCCCCTTTAAAGGGGGGCCAAAGTTTCGACGTTACGCACACCATTTTTGCTGGCACGGGGGTTCTTGCACCCAGCCAGCGCCGGTCTCGTTGGGAAGCCGCCCACAGCTCCTGACCTTTTTGGGGCGGTCTCCAAGACAGATTAATTTCAACACGTCTGGTTTTCGGCCCGTGTGCCACCAGAGGCCCTTGGGGGAAAGAACCTGCCCATCCCTCTTTTGAAAGCGTGGCCCGAGCCGAGAGCCACCGTCCCCACCAAGACATCCCCCCCCAGCTAAACCCCAGTGAGCTGTCACAGGATATAGCGGCCTTGGCGTGCTTACTAGTCCTGGGGGGTGGCAGATGGATCTTCCGCCCACAGAGCAGACAACGCGTTTAAAATTTTAAATGACATGGGGCTGGCCGGGGCAGGAACCTTTTCTAAAATCAAATCCCTGCTGGCATCTTGGTTTGGGGGCGGGCAACCCCATAACGTGGGGGAACCCATCTGGTCCAAAAAGGAAAGGAAAAATTTTTCCAAGGCAAAACCTGGCAATGCGATTTTTAGGCTTTTGGTTTTTGGGAGGGTTTTTGGGTTAAAGTGTTTTTTCTGTTCCAAACCCGGGAAGACAAAAGGGGCGGGCTGCTGACTGGCCCTGTCGGCGTGCAGGTCATCAAACGGGGGAAAGAGAAGGGGTAGGATGGGTCTCTGGTGGTGCGGGTGGAACTCGGGCGACGGGGGAGGCTGAAGCGGGAGGCGACCCCCGTCATGACTCTGAAGCAGGGGCACTGGGAGCTTGGTGGTGGCGGAGGAGGAGGGGGCGGAACAGAGGGTTACAGGGTTTGGGGAAGCCGGCATCGGGTGCCTTTTTTGGCCATGGTTGCCCCCCATTTCAACTCATGCTTTCGTCATGTGATAGACATTTTGGTAGTGGTTTAAACACCTAAGATTTTTCCCTTATTTATGTTTTTTAGGAAAGCGCATATGAATCGCTGGGGGAATAGAGGCTTGTTTGAAAAAGGCCCAGGCTTGAGAGGCCTGGCCCTTTTTCGAGGCGAAAGCGGGAGCGGTGTTTCCGCTGTCGGGCTGGCGAGTCATTTAGCGGACTTCTGCACCCCCCTCCCTATTTAAGGGGGGGGACTCGTATTACCTTTCCCCCATTGTCTTCCTCCTCATCCATGATAAATTTTCCCCGCAAGAAATTTTGCGGGAAAAGACCAGTTGGATCCGAAAAGTCATCATTCTTCATCATCCAAACAGGTGCCCCTTGGTCTCCTGACACTCTCCCTCCGGGAGTGCGGGCTGCAAGCAAGGGGGCACTGCAAGGCGTTGGCGACCACCCGGGATTTTCAATTGACCGGCCCTTCCCTCCTTGATGGCATCATAACTGGGGCAGAACAGAAAATCATTCTTTTTTGGCCCCTCTTGATTTTTTAAAAACATGCTTCTACGCCAACCGCATTTTGTCATCAAAAGAGGTCTTAGAAAAGGGATTACCCACAGTGGGGGTAACAAGTTGACATTTGGGCCCCTTTCCCTTCATTTTTGCGGAGGCTGATAAAGCTGTTTAGACTTTGTGGCCGTGAGGAAGGACAGGAGGTAAGCGCTGATGCAGGTTTGCATTAACCACTGAAGAACAATTGCGATGCTGTTTTTTTCTGGGGAATTCACAGGCCCTGACCCGCGATACGGCCTGACGTCCTAAACCCCGACGACCCACGGGCTTGCGTGTTTTTCCCCAGCACTGGAAGGAGCACCTTCTCTTGACACACCTCCATGTCCTACCCCCCTTTTTGTCGCTTACCCCTGCATTTCGTCCATGTTCAGAAAGATAAAAATTTAAGAAGGTAGGGAAGGTTTTTGACAGTCTCTTATTAAAAGATGGAAATTTTTCAGCATTCTTAAATCCTTAAATTTTTCCTACAGCCAACTAGGATTAGAAACTGAAATGTTTCTAGCGTATACCCTTTGTGAAATGCGGTCTAGTGGAAGAACCTAAACAAAATCAAATTTGTTCTTCCTCAGTCCCGGGGGATTTACAATCCCCCAGTGGGACTAGGAATTGATGTTTTCAAAAAAATATCATACAAATGCGCTATCTGGCCAAAACTGAGTTTCAATGAGCGCAATAAAACTTTAAAGTTAAAAGGGATGAAAAATTTTGCTTTTTTTGAGCAAGACAAACGAGAACATTTGCTAGAAAATCTTTAATCAGAATTGTCCCTACAACGTCATTTGAAAAAAATTAGGGCCGCCCCTGCAATACACTATTTAAAAATGATACGGATAAAAAACGGTGGTTTTAAACTATAAATACACCTCGGGGACTACAAAAAGCTGTATTCAAATTTAAGTGCAAGGGGGCCTAAACAAAGCTGGACTGCGCCCCAAAAAGGAAAAAAACCTATTTTAAATTTTATAGGAAATAAAAAGGTGTTTTTTTTTCCCATAAATACATCTCGGGGGATACAAAATTGCGTATTCAAATTTAAATCAAAGGGGGCTCTTTGAAAAAGCTTGGACTGCGCCAAAATGAAAAAAAATGTAATTAAATTGTGGCGGATAAAAAACGTGGTTTTTTGCCTATAAATACACCTTGCGGTGACTACAAAATAGCTGTATTCAAATTTAAGTGAAAGGGGGCTCTAGAACAAAATGGGCTCCCAAAGTGAAAAAAAACCTTTTGAAATGTATACGGGGTAATAAAATGTTTTTGCACCTATAAAAACACCTGCGGGGGATACAAAATTGTTTATTCAAACTTAATGCAAGGGGGCTCATAACAAAACGGGCCGCAACAAAGTAAAAAAAACACTATTGAAAAAGTATAAAGGGGTAATAAAAGGTGTTTTTTTTTCACCCATAAATACATCTCGGTGCTACAAAATTTCTGTATTCAAATTAAGTGCAAGGGGGCTCTTTACAAAACTGGACTGCGCCCCAAAATGAAAAACATGTAATTTAAATTTGTGTGGGATAATAAAACGTAGTTTTTTTCACCTAAAATAACCCGCGGGGACAAAAAAAATAGCTGTATTCAAATTTAATTTCAAGGGGCTCTATGAAAAAAGCTGGGCTGCGCCAAAGTGAAAAAACCTATTTTAAATGTATACGGATAATAAAAAGGGGTTTTTTTTCACCATAAATACACCTGGTGACACAAAATGTCGTTTTTCAAAAATTTAAAGTGCAAGGGGGGCTCCCAAACAAAATGGGGGGCACCAAAGTAAAAAAAACACCTATTTGAAATAATACGGATAAAAAAAGGTTTTTTTTTGCACCCCCAAAAACACCTGCGGTGACTACAAAAAATTTCTGTATTCAAACTTTAAGGCAAGTGGCTCTATGAAAAAAAAGGGCCGCACCCCCAAAGAAAAAACACCCACTTAAAAGTATAAAAAAATAAAAAGGTGTTTTTTTTTCCCTATAAATACACCTGCGGTGACTAAAAATTGCTGTATTCAAATTTAAGGCAAGGGGGCTCTATGAACAAAACTGGGCCGCACCAAAGTGAAAAACATTAATTTAATTGGTGGGATAATAAAAGGGTTTTTGTACCTATAAAAACACCTGCGGTGACTACAAAAAGCTGTATTCAAATTTAAGTGCAAGGGGGGCTCATGAAAAAAGCTGGGGCTGCCCCAAAGTGAAAAAAACACTATTTGAAATGTATAAAAGGTTTTTAAAAGGGGTTTTTTTGCACCCATAAAAAAACCTGCGGTGACTACAAAAAGCTGTATCAAAATTTTAATGCAAGGGGGCTCTATAACAAAACTGGGCCCCAACAAAATAAAAAAACACCTATTTTAAATGTAACGGATAATAAAAGGTGTTTTTTTGACTTAAAAAATCTGCGGTGACTACAAAAAGGTGTATTTAAATTTAAGTACAAAGGTTCTTTAACAAAATGGACGCGCCAAAGTGAAAAAAATGAATTAAATTTTTGTGCGGAAATAAAAAAAGTGGTTTTTGCACCTTAAATACACCGGGTACTACAAAAAGTGTACAAAATTTAAGGCAAGGTGGCCTAGAACAAAGCAACGCGCCAAAGTGAAAAACACCATTTTTAATTAAATAAAATAAAAGTTTTTTTGCCCCTTAAAACACCTCGGTACTACAAAATTGCTGTATTTAAATTTTAAATGCAAGGTGGCTCTATAACAAAACTGGGCTGCACCCAAAAAAAAAAAACACCATTTGAAATGAAACGGATAATAAAAGGTGTTTTTTGCACCTTAAATACACCGCGGGGACTACAAAATTGCTGTATTCAACTTAAGTGCAAAATGGCTCTATGAACAAAACGGGGGCCCCACCAAAGTAGAAAAAACCCTACTTGAAATGTATACGGATAATAAAAGGTGTTGTTTGCACCTATAAATACACCTGGGGGGACTACAAAATTGCTGTATTCAAATTTAAGTCAAAGGGGGTCTATAACAAAACTGGGCCGCACCCCAAAGTAAAAAAAAACACCTTTTGAAAAGTAAATAAAAAAGGTTTTTTTGCACCTTTTAAATACCCGGGGGGGGGGGGACTACAAAATTGCTGTGTCAAATTTAAAATGCAAGGTGGCCCAGAACAAAAATGGCCACACCAAAATAAAAAAAAAAACCCTATTTAAATGTATAAAGGATAATAAAAAATGTTTTTTTACCCATAAAAAACAAACCCGTGGGGACTACAAAATTCTGTATTTAAATTTAAGTGCAAGGGGCTCTAGAACAAAACGGGGCCCCACCAAAGTAAAAAAAAAAACCCATTTGAAATGTATCGGGGTAATAAAAGGCGTTTTTTTTACCTATAAAAAACAACCCCCGGTGTACAAATTTTCTGTTTTAAATTTAAGTCAAGGGGCTTCATGAACAAAAATGGCCGCACCAAAGTAAAAAAAACACCATTGAAAAATTTTAAAGGATAATAAAAGGGTTTTTTTTTCCCTTTAAAAAACCTGGGGTTTACTACAAAATTGCTGAGTCAAAATTAAGGCAAGGTGGCCCCATGAACAAAATGGGCCGACCAAAGTAAAAAAAACACCTATTTGAAATGTTAAGGGTAATAAAAGGGTTTTTTTTTGCACCTTAAAATACACCTGGGGGAAACAAATTTGCTGTTTTCAAATTTTGTGCAAGGTGGGTCTTGAACAAAAATGGGGCACCAAAGTAAAAAAAAAAACCTTTTTGAATGTATACATAAAAAAGGAGTTTTTTGCACCTTAAAAACACCCGGGGACTACAAAATTGCTGTAGTCAAATTAAGTGCAAGGGGGCTCTATGAAAAAACTGGGCCGCACCAAAGTAAAAAAAAAACCTAGTTTAAAAGTAACGGGTAAAAAAGGTAGTTTTTGCACATAAAATACCCGCAGTGACTAGAAAAGTTCTGTGTCCTATTGTAAGAAAAAATGGGTCCTTGAACAAAGCTGGGGTTCGCCAAAGTGAAAAACGCGTAATTAAAAGTGTACGGAAATAAAAGGGTTTTTTTGCACCTATAAAAAATCCTGCGGGGACTAAAAAGTTTTGTACCATTGTAAGCAAAAGTGGGTCTTTGAAAAAACTGAGCGGGGCCAACTGAAAAAAAAACTAATTTAAAATCGTGTACAGATAATAAAAGGGGTTTTGCACCTACCAAATCACCTGCAGTTACTAAAAAGATCGTATCCTTTTATAATACAGCTGGGGACAAAAAAAAGCTAAATTTCACCAAAAAAGGGCCCAAAAATTAATAAAAACCATTTCAATGCATGGTCAAAGCAAGTCTGGGCACACAATTATCCCCTCCCTTTCCAAAAACCCGCCTTTTCCCCAAACCCGGGTGTAAAAGCGCTAGTGTCATTAAAATTCTCGCCTAATAACTAAAAACTGAAAATCCTAATTACCAAAATTCTAATGTTCACACTAAAACATAGTTCCTTTTGTGAACAAAGAGAAAAAAGTTTGCTAGCTGTTTTTGGAAGACCGGCACATGTCCTGCTCTTATGAACACAGACAACACTGATGCTGAACAGGAAGGGCTGTTTATGTAAAACGAGGTCATGTATTTTTTTCCCGCCCAAACACAACCCAAAACATCCCAGTCATAAGTCTCACCACCCCGCTCACCCGCTCATTTCTAAGCTGATTTGCTGGGCCCCCAAAAAAAGAAAGAAGGCCGAAAATGGGCGATATAATAGTTATGCGCAGATTTTAACCTAAATTACGCGTGATCGAAAAAAATTTCCCAAACAACATAAAAAAACCGTGCTAATTTCACCCTTTTCGAAATAATCGTCAACACTAGCTGCCACTTCAAGGACTGCCGAGGTCGCACTGGGCCATTTGTGGTAAACCAACATTATTCTCAAAGGCTCTGTCAAGAACCCGATGGCCGCTAAGTCATGCTGCCTCAGAGCAAGCCCAGTAGTGGTCCAGTAGATCCACTACCTGCTGTACCCGCTTCTCGTTACATATTATATTCTTTTTAAATTCACTATGGGTGTGGCTTTGAAAACAGCAGTGGTATTTCTCCCAAAAAAAGTTGTGTGAAAAAACATCCTTAACCAAAACTATTCCAAACCATCCTTAACCATCCCAGTAAAGCATGCGTGTTACCTCTGCAGATTTAAATTGTGTTTGTACAGGTCAAAGGAGTGTCCCCTGCCTTTAATGGGAATGTTACATAGGAAAATATTCTCCATGTTTTTTATGGGTTAAGTACACATGTGGACAACATTGTTGGTAGCCTTCTGTTTAAGAAAGAAAAGTCCACAGTGATCACTGAAATAACTTGAAATTGTGGTGCAACTGCAATAAAATTTAAAAAAAATTTTTCCCTAGGGAATGCTAAAAAAGGGGTGTTTGTATTTAGCATTTATGACATAAGGGGGGGAACTAGACAGGCTAATGAGAGCTACGACAAGGCGGGTCAACTTTCAGGGTTCAGTTTATTTGAAGAGATCGAAAAAACCAGAATGGGGGAGGTGTTTGTCCTATGAAAACCTCTGGAAGCCCAAAACGGGGAGGTATAGATACAGGGAAAAGAAAAGTGGAAACCCTTTTTGGGCAATATACAGGGGGTAATAACAAAATTTTTAATTATAAAGAGGTCTGATAAGGGGCCCCCCAAAAATAACAGAACCCCTAGAAGATTACTCGCAAGCAAATAGATAGCTTGCAATCAGAATGAGGTTGTTATTAGGGGGACTTTAATACTGTGGAAAGGGGGCAGGGGACTCGCAAAAGGGGAAAGGGATTTTTCCCCCAGGGTTTTGTTTTGTGGCTTAGGAACCTCTGGAAACCCATGGTGTCACCGAAAGGCCTGGGTCAGGAAGAAGGCCGACATTTTAGTATTTAAAAAAATTTTACTGACACTTTTTAGTATTTTGCATTCCAGTCGCTTATCTGGGGCCTTTTTCCCGGAGGGCAAAAGCAGGGTGGGGGGGCCACTCCCCGCCCAGGTGAGGCTGGTATTAGGCCTATAAACCCGGGCCTGCAGGCTTGGGGTTTTTTTCCCTGTGGCCCCTTACTGTAAGGGGGAAACACGCTGTGACCATTAATGGTAGGAAGGGGGAAAAGCTTGTATAGTTTGACTAGCGAGCCAGCATTTTTTTTGTTTTTTTGGGCCTTAAAAACTTTAAGGCTTTGTGTTTTTTTTTTCTCTCAAAAACCAGGCAGCGCGGGATTCGAACTTTACTTCTGTGTCCGTCCAGTCTGTTAAACCTGCTGCTTCCGTTGTGATGTAACCCTAATATGGTGTCTCGGTTGCGGGCATACAGATTAAAAAGGGACATACAGTTTTTAAAAGGAAATTTGGCTGCAGTTCGCAAAACCCATTGCTCGGGAAACAAACCTAAAAAGGGTTGGGAAAGTGCTGTGAACTATGTCCGGGGTTTTTAAAATGCAGCAAGGCAGAAAGGGACCCCAAAATGGACGAATTTAAGCAGCTGACCCAGGCTAACAGCACCCTTTCGTTATGACTGCCAATCAAAAAAAGGTGCTGATGGGCTATGGGCCCAGGGGGGCCCCATGCCTCTGTGAGGAAACCCGCCTGCCTTCAAGAGCGCAACAAAATTAAACAAGCAGCTCCAAGAGAAGTCCTGGCCGTGCGCACGGTACAGAGGACGCAAAGTTCGTTCCGCCACCCGCGCCGGGTTCGGGGCGTCCATGCAGAAGATAGCCAAGACGATGTTGAGGGTATTCGAGTTTCGAGGGGTAGCAGAGCGGGAAAAAGTTCAGGGGTAGTGGGAAAAGGTAGTGGCCCCCTTTTCAAATGGGGACCCAGAAAAGCGTACTTTGCCTCGGCGAAGGATTGCTAGGATACGCTAAGTTAAAGAGCGAGTTTGGGCCCCGCGGGGGGGGTGCGCCCGGGGGCCCGTCGAGTGCATAACTGAACTTATTTGATCGGCTCCCAGTCGCTCCCAGTGTACGCCCTGGTCCCCCGGGTAAAAATGGTACAGCCGGGGAGTCTCGCCAGCCCGATGGTAGAAAAAGGTGGTCCTCGAAAAGTTTACCCGGCCTACCTTGATTCAGGCTGGGTGGAAAAGGTGCCCCGGGGTGGGACCTCATAAACCTCTTTGGAGGTACAGGTTCGGAGGACTTGCTCAGGAGGTTCTCCAGGCGTCCAACCGGGAACAGAAAACGTCGGGTCTCCAGTAAGACTGTCCCATATCCCAGGGGGGTGAGGAGGCCCAAGGGGTTTGGGGGTTTGCGCCGAGGGGACCCCCATTGGAGGAAAGGAAATCCCCCAATTGGAAGTCCGGCCCGGGCAGGTTCAGGGGATCGGGGCCGCATACTATGTTGGCGGTGTCTGGCCCTGGCATGTGGCCGAAAACTGCCCCCTCACTTTGAGCCCCATGGAGTGTGATAGCCCGGGGAGGCCCGTTTGCAGGCCCGTTTTTTCCGCGGACCCCTTCAGGGGCTGGCCGATGTGTAAATTAAGGTCAATGGTTTACCCCAAAAAATCCCCTTTTTGGATCGGGGCCCGGTTTACCCTGGTGCACGCCGCTTGATTGACCCCACACCCCTCACTGGGGCGTAATAGGGGTGCATGGTCCGGGGACACCAAGGATTAACTACCCCCGTGTAAAACTTGGCCCCCTTGTGGGGTCATTCCGAAGTGGGGGGGGTTTCGGGCCCTAATGCACACAGCGACCCTGGGAAGAGACTTTCCTTTTTTTGGGATTATGGCCCCTTCCTGTAAGTCTAAATTTGTTCTTTTGATATTGTTGTGTCTGGGGTTTGATCTGAACCCTTTGCTCGAGGCTTCGTTGGCAGTTGGGGGGACCCAGGGGGGGGGACATTTTCCCCCTGAGGTGCTCACATTTTAGACTGAGACCGGGAAGAGGAGGCGCTATCCCTGACTTGGGGTTTCCCGTGAAAATTCGGAAACCCGCCAGCTTAGGACCCCCCTTGTGAGGGCCAGAGAAATTTTTAAAGGTGGTGGAGGGGACCCCCAAAATACCAGGGGCCGATCCCGAGTTTCCCCATTGGGTTAACAAGAGTGCTGTACCAAAGTCGACAAGGTCCGGGGGGGGGGTTTGTGGAAAGTGGGGTCCCCCACCCCTAGAAAAGGGTTTCGCCCTTGCGCAAAAGCACGTGCTGGGGGGTCACTTAGGAACGGAAAAAAAAAAAAAAGGAGCGCATCCCCCAACTTTTTTTTTGGCCGGGGGATCCATGTTGAGGTAAAACGGTACTGTGGTCTTGCCCAGAGTGTCAGTTAACTCTCCAAAGCCCATTACCGCAGTCCCCTTGTACCGTTACCTATATGAGATCCCCTTTCAAAGGGGTGGCCCTGGATCCGGGTTTTGGCCCCCCGTAAAGTCCGCAGGGGTTTCAATTATTTTGGTGGTGTTAGCTACACCCGGTTACCAGAGGGAGTTCCTTTGCGAAATACCCCGTCCAAAGGTATTGCAAAGGAAAATATTTGATTTTTCCCGTAGGTTTCCCCAAGGAAATCTTACAGACCCGGAACTCCTTTTTGTGAAAGTCATGAAGGGTTGTGTAAACTTTTTGATAAGCACTTGCGGACGTCGGTGTACACCCCCAGGGTGACGGCCTTTTTGGAGGTTCAAAAGACACTAAAAAATTGTTAAGAGAGTGGTCAGTAAGGATGGGAAGGACTGGGGTGTTTGCTGCCTATTAATGTTTTCTGTGCGTGAGGTCCCCAGCGTCAAAGGGGTTTTTCCCCATTTGAGTTGGTCTTGGTAGACGGCCCCGGGGCTCCTGGATATAGCCAAGGGCTTGGAGACGAGTCCCCCCTTCTAGAAGTGTTATTTAGAATTTCCCCAATGCAGGACGAATTGTGCGGTAATGCCATTGGAAGGAAATTACGCGGACAAGGGCCCCAAAAAAGGGTTTAAACGGTCCCCCAAAATGGGACTTCAACCCCGGGGATGGGTATTTGTGTTTGGGGCCCGTAAAAGTAGTTTTTTGCAAAATGGCAGGGCCTTATGAAATAATCGAAAAAAGGGGGGAGAGGTTTAAAATTAAAGTGTCCCAGCCGGTAGGGTAAACCTAACAAATTAATGTAACTATTAACCATGGAAGGTTCGTGAGACCTGGCTGCGGTTAGCGCCCCCCGTAGTGTCGTTCCCGAGGGGTGTGTGTCAGAATCTTGTCCAAGTCCCGAAAAAAGGGATAGGGAGTTTGTACAACGCAAATTTTGATATTTTTCAGAACTACCCGGAGTAGAATGTATCAAACAGACATTGTAAAGGATCCCCGGGGGGGGGAAAATTCAGTTGAAACCGTACCCGGGTCCCCAAGGCCCCGCGGCGAGCTATATCCGGGAAAATCCAGAAAAATGTTGAATTCGGGGTTATTGAGGAGTCCAGAAGCGAGTGGCCAGCCGTGGTGTGTACCAAAACCGGGGCTTTACGCTTCTGAAAAGACTTTCGGAGCTTAACGAAGTGTAAAATTTGACGCCTACCCCCTGCCCCCGGGGGAGAGCTAATTGGAGGTGTTATGTAGGGGACTTCTCCCCTAGACCTAATAAGGGTACTGGCGGTTCCCCCTTTTGTCGAGCCAAGGAAAAAGACAGCTTTGCCACACGGGGCCTATCCCGTAATTTTTGTTTTCCTTTTGATTGAGGGGGTTGGAACCTTTCAGCGGTTGATGGTATTATCCCAAGCCCCAAAGTCGGTATTCGTGCTCCTGGCGACATCATTATATTTAGGAGGACTGGGCTCCCCTACCCAAGGTACGGCTGTGCTTATTTCCCCGAGAGAAGCGGGGTAACAGCGAATTCCCAAAAAATGCGCCCCGGGATTGGAGGAAGCCCCGGTACTTGGGATTTGTCATTGGAGAGGCATTATAAAAACCCCCCAAATCAAAAAGGGTTTAAGCTATTCAGGAATGGGCCGCACCCAACAAAAAAAGGGGGTGAGGGCTTTCGGTATTTTGGGTTATACCGGCGTTTATTCAGAATTGCAGTTGCGGACCTCTGACGGATCTGCCGGACAGTAAGTCCGTATTGGGCATTGGAATCTGAGGCAGAGAGGGCGTTCCAGGTGTTAAAGTTGGCCCCTTTTTGAAGCCAGTATGGTAATAGGTTGAGCGATTTTTATCGACAAAATTGAAATCGGCAAGGTTTTTATGTTGTCGAAATTTCCAGTCATGCGATATTAAAGGGTTTAAAATCTGGCTATCTATTAAAATGGCCCTTTTTTGGCGCTTCATGTAATTTTGGTGGCCGCAAATCAGATTGAAAAGAGAGGGTGAGATGGTGTGCGACGTCATGACTGGGATGTGTATGGTTGCGTTTTGGGTGTAAAAAATACATGACCTCGTTTTACATAGAACAGCGTTTTTCCCGTTTCAGCCCCAGTGTCTTACGCGTTCATTGGGATAGGACTACGCTCGACTGTGGGCCAAACAGCTCAGCGAAATGGGGTCTATTTCTGCAAGAGAAACTCTACTATTAGCTGTGATCCTTCCAATTTAGTTATATTAGAGATTTGAAGATTTATGTAGTTGCTAGAGAATTTTAAAGCAGCATCTAACCGCTGTAAATTCCGGCGGGGGGGGCGGGCCCCGCGGGCGAACACAGACAAGCTCTATCTATAAAGAACACTGGATAAGTTCACCAAGACTTAGTGTAGACATTGTAGTGGAATATCTTTATTATTAACAGTTTGCTATTGAAATATTTCCTGGATATTGGGCAACCTGAACTTATATTGAATACACATCATTTCTAGTAACTGCAGGTCTCTTTGTTAAAGGTGAAAAACTCCCCTTTTATTATCAGTAACATTTCAGATATGGTGTTCATTTTAATTTTTACCCCTTACACCTGTGACTGTTGATATATCCACCTTGCAGTTAAATTACAATCCAGCAATCTTGTAGTCCAGCACAGGTTGTTTGTTGCCAAAAATACCGTGTATCATACGAAAACATAACAGTTACGTGTTTTTTGACTTTTCACACCCACATTGTTCATTGAGCAGATCCCACGTAATCTTAAAACAGCAATTCTATATTCACCACAGGTGAATTGAAAGGTGCAAAAAATACCGTGTATCATAGGAAAACATAACAGTTACGTGTTTTTTTGACTTTTGCACACCCAGCATTGTTCATTGACGCAGCATCCACGTAAATCTTTTAAAAAAGCAATTCTATATTCACTACAGGTGAATTGAAAGGTGCAAAAAAATACCGTTTATATACCAAAACATAAAAAGTTAGTGTTTTTGACTTTTGCCCACAACAGCATTGTTCATTGAAGCAGCATCAAAGTAAATCTTAAAAAAGCAATTCTAAATTCACCAAAGTTGAATTGAAAGGTGCAAAAAAACCGTGTAAATACAAAACATAACAGTTAGTGTTTTTTTTACTTTTTCACACCCAGCTTGTTATTTACGCGCATCCCCGAAACTTAAAACAGCAATTTATATTCACCACAGGTGAATTTAAAGGGGCAAAAAAAAACGTGTATCATACAAAAAT
>JAODAL010076272.1:0-13694 GCA_025379985.1 Phyllomedusa bahiana | reverse complement strand
TGCAGCAGCATCCGCAGCTATGAAGGTCCAAGCAGACAAAAATAGAAGACCCTCCCCAGTTTTTTCCCCTGGTGACAAGGTGTGGCTTTCGGACAGATATGTCCGGCTCAAGGTCCCCAGTTACAAACTAGGTCCCCGTTATGTAGGACCATTTGAAGTACTCAGGCGCATCAACCCAGCTGCCTATAAACTCCGGCTCCCACTCACCATGCGTATTCCCAACGCCTTCCATGTCTCCTTGTTGAAACCTGTGGTCCTGAACCACTTTTCACGGAGGATTGCTCCTCTGTCTTCCGAAGCGGAGTACACCAACATCTTCGCTGTGAAAGAAATCCTGGATATGAAGACCATCAGGGAAAGCGGCATTTCCTTATTGACTGGAAGGGGTTTGGGCCTGAAGAAAGATCATGGGAGCTGGAGGACAACATCCTGGACCGTGAGTTGGTGCAGAAGTTCCTCCAGGCCATGAAGAAGGGGAGGATAATGGGGGGGGTACTGTTGCAAACGGCACCACAGCCCGCAACTCAGGCTGCAGGCGCCGTCGTAGCTCTGTCTGTGCCCCCGCTTCTGGGGCAAGTGTCGGCGCTGCCCGGGTGTCGGGCGGCGGTCGCACTTGCTCCCCTGTGCGCCGGTACTCATCCGGCCGTGCTCCAGTCTGTCAGCAGCCTCCTGCTGACTGGCACGCGCATCGTGGTGCTTTAGGGCGCTCGCGCGCCGGCTCTGTAAGATTTAAATGGCCAGTGCGTCGGTAATTGGATAATTACCGGGCGCTGCATCTATATTATGTGGACACTTCCGCCCACTCTCTGTCGGATCTTTAGTGCCTTTGCCTATAGAGAAAGCGTTCCCTGAAGTCTGGTCCTGATCTTACCGTTTGCCTCCGTCTCCTGACCACAAACCTCTGCCACCTGTCCTGACCTTACCGCATGTCCCCAACTATGAACCTTGCCGCCTGTCCTGACCTTACCGCCTGTCCCCGACTACAAGCCTGCCTTACGATTCTGTACCATGCTATACCTCGGCTGCCACCGCAAGCAAGTCACGTCAGGGGTAGCGACCTGGTATACTCCCGCCGCAGCAAGTCCATCCCGCTTTGCGGCGGGCTCTGGTGAAAACTGGGACCTACTTAGACCCCGCTCCATCCAGTGGATCCACTTCTGCGACCGGGACCGTGACATCACCCTACATGTCCCACAACAGCAGCTTCCTTCAGCTGAGCTGTATATTTTATATCCACCCTAAATAATTTACATATATACAGTATGTGAGTATGTGTACAGCCCTCAGTCTCCTTATACCACAAGTCTGTCAGTTTAGCTCAGTTATGTCAGCCAGCCGAACCAGGAAGTAACTCAGAGTCTGTTCTACTTCCTGGTTTCTGCTGAGGAAAGAGCCTGACAGCCATTTTGTTCTTCTATAATGATTATCCCCCAGACAAAACGAGCAGACTTTTCTAATGAAAGAAATTTAGGAATTTTTTTCATTATGACATGTAGTTTATGTATTTAGTTGTCTTCTTTTCCCGGAGAACCCCTTTAAGAACATAAAGGCTATGAATTCAAATTCTATTCAAAATCTGCATAAAGTTATTATGAGCAGCATCTAAATCAATATGACCTGTTGGATATAAAAGACTAATTCTTACAGAGAAGACTCCTAGGCTTTCGAAGTAGGCAACCTCAGCCATCCACCTCTTGGGTGCCTAGGGCCTTCAAAGTAGATGAGGAACAGATAAAGTCCATTGGGTCCGCTGGCCAGGATGTTGATTTAGTTCCCAGTGATGATACGAATGACGTTGCAGCCCACAAGTCGGACTGCGGGCGCATTCGGAACCCCATATGCGCCCCGGTGCCAAAGGCGAATGGTCTGTGTATCGGGCCGCGGGCGTACTCGTTTCCCGAGGCACATGTACTCACCCAGCCACGCTCCTGTGCTTCCACATCCTGCTGCTGGCCGGTGCATGCATCCTCGTCCCTTAGGGCGCACGCGCGCCGGCTCGCGCAGATTTAAAGGGCCAGCGCGCCGGTAATTGGTGATTGACGACCACTGACCCTATATAAAGGCTCCACCTCCTGGATCTTTAGTGCCTTATGCCTACTGAGATAGTGTTCCATAACCTTGTTTGTGACTCCCGTGTACCGAACCTTTGGCTCTCGTCTACCGACCACGAACCTTCGTCGCCTGTCCTGACCTACCTGCCTGTCTCCGACGACTTTGTACCTCGCTGCACCTCGGCTGCCTCCACAAGCTAGTCGTGTCAGGGGTAGCAACCTGGTGGTATCCCGCCGCAGGAAGTCCATCCCACTTTGCGGTGGGCTCTGGTGAATACCGGGACCCACTTAGACTCCGCTCCCTGGCGTGGCCTGTACCATCACTTGTGGTGGTCTAGTGGATCCAATTCCCGCCAGTCGTTACAGATGAACACACAGACCAAGCCTTCAGATAGGATTAGAGGGGCCTCTAAGGTCATGGGTGGTCACTTGCAGATGTCTTAACATTAGGGGCGACATGTATGTATTTTGGCACTCAGATGCCATTTTTTTGCCAGCATTAGTAGTATAAAATGCACCTGAATCTATGAACAAAGTGACAATTCTGCTCAGGTAAACCACTTTTAAAGTGGTCTACCTGTTCCAGCTGTAATGCGCCTGGATTTGCCTATCAAAAGTCATAATGTGTAGATTCGTACGTTTGTAGTGCGACACGCCTCCAGCACGCTCCACACTCTTAAGCGCATTACAAAGTGCCAAAGGCGCTTTATAATGCGTCTAATTCTGGAGTGTGTCTGATTATAAATATAGTGAACAGGGCTGCACCAGTTTTTGGGCTGAAAATATGCCAGACTTCTGGTGTAGTCCCATACATAGATGTCGCCCTAGGAATCCAGATTTAAATCTGTGGTCACAAATATTTCTTGCAAGAATAGGATTACCAGCCTCCTGTCCTCAGTAAAGTAGATGTCCTGGAATCAGAGATATAAAAGTTCCTCCAAGGAATGTGCCAGGTGAGGATTCCACAGATCAAACGATGTCCAGGGGTGTATTCTCCTATTTTTTTTCCTAGCTCCAAGTGAATAGATGGATGGAGGGTGAAGATCCTAGATTCCTCATCCTAAACATTTGCAAAGGAAGTTGCATGTGGGTCCTCTTATACCAACTGTTATGGACTCATCTCCTCCAGCAGAAGCTGGGTCTTATATTTGGCAGAAAAAATAAAAATTGTATTTGGTAGTATCGGTCACCCCTTGATAGACATCTTATAAAGCTGTGAGTGCTGTGCCTAATGTCAACTGCAAAGACAGTTCCAAGAGCCTTGTGGCATCCATGACTTTTACAAAGCAGGTCTTGCGCTGGTGTAATTGCAGCCTGTTAACTTTAACAAGTAGTGCCCCCTGTCAGCCAGTGTCCATCATTTCCTTCAGGGTAAGGGAGTTCAAGGATGGGAAGTCCACAGTTCAGCCCTAATGAACCCTGTTGACAACATATATATCCCGCTCTGATACCCATATAAAACACAGGGGTTCATGAGGTCATGAAATTTGTTATGCATATGATGCCACATTTGATGTAATTTTGTATATTGGAATTGATTACACTCTGATATGATATTGATTGGATATTTTTATACACACTATTTATACCTTGATTGCACTGTGTGAAGTTGCTTGAGTAAGGCTGTGGTCAGAGCTGAAACACTGCAATTAGGATTATAAACAAGCCATATTTAAGTGCCGTCTACTTTTTATGTTTTTGATTTTTCATTCAGATCTGGCTCTGGTCTGTTAAACTTGGAGTTCATTAACATGGACTTATTCGAGTGCTGCTTACAACATCATTTTCTTAAAATATTCAATCTGACAGTCTGAAGGTTGACTAGCCCTACTATGGCTATGGCTATGGCTTAAAGTGCATTCTGACAGAGTCCAAGATCATAGCAATGGATAGTGAGGTTTATTCACATGTAAGCCTCTAGTGTTGTACAAAAAAGGAACAAAGCTGGACATCCTAAATGATATATGACCTGTCACACACACACTTGCCAGCACGTGACTGGGGGCCACTGTAATGGAGTCGATTTATTTCCACTTGCGCTCACCTCTCAGTCAGATAGCAAATCAAGCATAAATCGCACCCCAAGACAGTTCCAACACCCCAAGTTATCCGCTGCCACCACCTTCCTTCAATAATCAAAAAACAGGAGATCAGAGAGGAAGGACTGCTGATCACCTCACTGCTCTCCAGCAGCTACAACCAAAAAAAAACACTCCTTCAAGGAAATGGATGCATGTAGCGACAAGAACCAACATATTAATGGTAACTTTAATATTGAACGATTTTACAGTGCTTACATAAACATAATACAATAACAATGACTATGACATACGCATCAAACAGTTATAAAATAAAAGGGCTAAACTTAGAAAGATTTCACACTTATAATGCGTCAGCTTTCAGATCCAAGGGGTATGGATGAAAGAAGATGGAACACAGCTCAATCAGAAATTGAACCCCAGACTATGAACATCAGATCTGAGTCTGGCCAGGTGTTTTATAGGCCCAGATCTCTGTCCAGGTTTCCCCTCCTCTCTCATAATTCGGCTGCTTTTTTACTGGCTGCAAATATAATGAGGTGGGTGGACACTTGATGCCTAATGAGGGTTGCTTACTATCCCCACTAGATGGCAATCATGGACTGTGCTTCTGCTGTGGACAGATCAATGACCTTTGAACTGTTGTGCTTAATCGTTTATGGTTCTAAGCCACCTCTGGGATGATATGGTGTGGTCTTCCATCAAGTATTTGCAACAGCTTGCATACACCAAGTTTGGCAATAAAATGTAATAAAAGGGATACAGCCCATGTTATATAAACATTTGAGTAATATAAGTGACTTGAAAGGACTCTGTGAGGATTTACAGACCTGTTCTACAAATACCATTCCCACAGGGGGGTGGTATTCTGAGCTACAGGAATTGTAGACTCACAATCTAAGAAATGGTTTAATTACAATACAGAATACCTATCATTTTCAATGTACTACATTACATGACCGTTTACATAGTTTTTGAAAACAAAAAACACCAAAACGTGCACATCTTGACATTTTTTTTCAAAAAATATCTAAATGGTCATTGTCAGTTTATATACATGGAACTGAATGAAGTGCACTATAGCACGATATGCGTCTTTCTTCAAATAATAAAAAAGAATGATCTTTTTAACAATAATATTGTTTGGAATGTCCAGCTCTGTTCCTTTTCCATAGAACACTAGAGGTTTACAGGTGAATAAATCTCCATTGCTATTATCTTCGTATCTTCCGGCTGGGAGAGGACTCCTACGGATCTCACTGCAGCGGACCCCTATCATCTGGTTCATATATTATAAAGCAACAGGGAGTCTTGTGCCTCATTAAGCACAACCCACTAAGGTTAGTATATTACACATATATATTGAAATTTTACTTTTGGAATTTCTTTTATTGCGCTAGTGTTTGGTCTTGTGTTTCTCCCCTCCTTATTTTGTCTTTTTCGAGTCCATGATCAAGGTCATCGTCAAGGCCTGAAACCAACAGGAGAGACCTATTTAACCAGGCCACTCTAAGGGCCATCTTATAGTTATTGCTGATGAGGCCTCCCAATGTAAGAGCAAGAACCTTTTAATGGATAAAGCTCTCAACTTAGCAGCCTGTCAGGGTCTCTGTCAAAGTCTGAGACTGAAAAGTTAAATATTCAGTACAATACAATACATGTATACATAACATATACATATATAACACATACATACATATATATATATAATATATATATATATATATATATATATATATATATATATTATATATATATATATAGATAGATATATAGATATATATATTGATATATATATATAAATATATATATATATAGTGTCATGGTAATGGCCATCTTTTACAAACTAGACTCTGTAAAAACAGTCTGTTTAGAGAGGCTGGACTCCATCAAAAGATTCATGATCTAAAGGGAGTCTTACTCCAACCTAGACCTAGGACTGACAACCTTGAAGTTTACCAGCCCCTACTTGGTCAATGAACAAGGTGAAGCACTACAAAAGGATCTGGAAAATTTACTTGGTTGTGGTAGATAAAAAAGTTGATGACAAATATTCGCCCCTTTGTGGTTAGTGTATGTACATGATGATGCAGACAAAAGGCTTCAGATATCCACCCTTGAAGTTCAGGTCACATGTCAGCATTCCAAAACTAGCCGTTATTCCAAGAACCTTAGGTCAGGAGATGCCTTACAAGCTTCATCAGCATGAGTCCTCCCCAAGTGGATCTGTTGGCTTTACTCAATGGTCCTTCCATGTGGCCCATAGAAAATGTACTGTAATTTTCTTTTTTTCCTGAAGGACAATATGATCATTTCTGCTAAAGAGGCTGCTAACCTGCCTCTGGGCCCTATCCTCTTTAATATTTTCATAAATGATCTTACACAGGTATTGCACAGTAGAATATCGATCTTTGCAGATGATACTAAGCTCTGTAAAGGAATCCACACAATGGAGGATAATGTGTTATTACAAAGGGATCTGGATAGGTTGGAGGCCTGGGCAGAGAAGTGGCAGATGAGGTTTAACACTGATACATGCAAGGTTATGCACGTGGGGAGGCAAAATCCAGTACCTGATTACATGTTAAATTGAAAAACACTTGGTAAAAGTGACATGGAGAAGGACTTGGGAATCCTAGTGGACAGGGAACTTAAACTGTAGCAGCCAGTGTCTGGCAGAAGCTGCCAAGGCTAATAGGATCATGGGGTGTATTAAAAGGGGCATAGATGCACATGATGGGAACATTATTCTCCCACAATACAAGTCACTGGTTAGACCACACATGGAATATTGTGTACAGTTTTGGGCACCAGTAAACAGGAAAGACATTGTAGAGCTTGAACAGGTACAAAGGCGGGCAACAAAAATAATTAAAGGCCTGGGTGGACTGCAATATCCAGAAAGATTAGCAAGGTTAGGGTTATTTAGTTTAGAGAAAAGACGGCTTTGGGGGGGACATAATAAATATGTTTAAATATATTAAGGGCCAATATAGAGATCTCGCTAAAGATTTATTTATACCCAGGACTGTATCTAGAACAAGGGGGCATCCTCTACATCTTGAGGAAAGAAAGTTTCTACATAAACATAGAAATGGATTCTTTACTGTTAGAGCAGTGAGACTGTGGAACTCTCTGCCAGAAGAACTTGTCATGGTGAATTCACTAACAGAGTTCAAGAAGTGCTTGGATGTATTTCTGGAGAGTGATAACATAACAAGTTATAGGGACTAGGATTCTGAAGAAGGGTCTGGATACATTTCTAGAT
Source organism: Phyllomedusa bahiana (assembly GCA_025379985.1). Classification (NCBI taxonomy): domain Eukaryota; kingdom Metazoa; phylum Chordata; class Amphibia; order Anura; family Hylidae; genus Phyllomedusa; species Phyllomedusa bahiana. Next base: position 6,336 of record JAODAL010076272.1, on the reverse strand, counting down.
GTAATATAACAAGTTATAGTGACTATGATTCTAGAGGGGGGTCGTTGATCCAGGGATTTATTCCGATTGCCAGATTGGAGTCTGGAAGGAATTTTTTCCCTAACATGAGGACAATTGGCTTCTACCTCATGGGGGTTTTTGCCTTCCTCTGGATCAACACTTTAACACTTTAGCAACACTTTAGCAAATGGGCTGAACTGGATGGATGTATGTCTTTTTTCGGCCTTGATAAACTATGTAACCTTCTCCATGGTAGAGCCCTCATTTCGTTGTGCCAGATGAGATACTTGACCTTCATTAAGCCTAAGGGTGCATCCACACGGCAGTGACAAAATACCGGTCGGATTCTCTCTTAAGAATCTGGACAGCATTTTGTTGTCTTTTGTATGGTTTTGTCTGCGGTTTGCGGAATCGCAACTGTGGGGGACTCCTCTAACCTTGACGTGGCTATTCACAGCTACAGCCAAGTGCCCAGATGAGGAGACAGGGAGGAAGGCAGAGGCATAGAGGTGATAGGTAGGCAGCAAGGTAGCATGGCAAGAAGTCCCACAGCAAAGGTACAGAATGTAACAGCAGTGCACAAGCACAGATTAGAATCAACTAAGGTCACCAACAATCCGGCCAGGAGCAAAAGAAGAAATCCCAAGAAATTCCTTAAATTTCAGGTGGTGGCCAGACATTGGAACACAAATGACACGCTGGCCCTTTAAATCTCAAAGAGCCAGACGCCAGTAGCAGTGGGGAGCAGAAAAGGTGCATGGAGAGGGAGGTGAGTGTCAGCGGTTGGCTGGGACGTGCAGACATGAGCGTGTCCACATTCCAGAGTGGGAACCAGGGCATGCAATGTGACAGTAAGGGTATGTTCACATGGCGAAATTACGATAATCCATATTTCTCTATGAGAACTATTGATTATGCCTCCTCCCCCCGAGCATACAATATGATCGTTTTGTACGCGCGGGGAGATAAGTGACATGTCAATTAGTAATGAATGTCAATGGCACTGCGGGAGAACGCAAGCAGGGCCCGCGTGATCGCAACATGGGACTAGCTGCATCACCTGCAGTCGGAGTGAGCTTCGACTGCAATCAATCGCAGCAGTTAAGGAGAAGTCAGATGGAGGGAGCTCCTTCTGTCTGCATCGGCATTGCAGCAATGTGATCGCGGCTGCCGATGCTGTCCCAGCAACCCGGAAGCCTGACAAAGACTTCCAGGTTGCTTGTGACATCACTATGTTTGTGGTAGGGATTGGATAGGTTTTATTTAGGATTTCTTGTGTATTGTATTATATTTTATCATTGTATAAAGTGATTAAAGGTTAAGTTTTAGGATAATTGCAGGGTATGTAACTTCCCTGGTATTTTCTAAAGCTCTGGCATGGGCCACACCCCTCTGGGATCAAGGGGACCCAGTGATGGCCAATCTCCAAGCATTCGTGGAGATTGTTGTTCGAGGAACCTAGACGTGCATCTCCTGCTGCAGCTTCTCTGCTTCGTTTACAACAAGGTGATTTTACAGTCGGACTATACAATTCCGTACCCTCTCTTCCAAGCTCTCTTGGAACAATGAAGCCCTCGTAGCTACGTTCTAGCTGGGCCTCGCTGGAAGGATCAAAGACGAGCTGGGCTGTCGAGATCTCCCTTTCTCTGAATGAAATCATTTGTTTGGCTACAAGAATAGACATCCATTTTTCATAGAGACCTGTCTGAGTAAGAACGTTCATGACAACGGCAGCAGATTCTCCTTTTATACTGCGGCAGTTCTGAGCATTTCCATGTGGATTGTCTATTGCATCCGGGAAACTCCCAAACCCAGGCTTCTTGGGAGAGTCATCCCTAGGAGTGAACACTACCTCTCCACATTTGACCATGCCGGTCCAAAGCTATTTCTCGTCTGCTACCTTGTTTCAAGTCACAACTTTCTTGTATTCTGGTTCAGCTGGAAATGTCTCTAATTTCCAAGTATCGTCTCCCTGTGGTCCCCTCTAACAAACCCTTTTTTAGAGCATACCTGAGAGACTCCATTCAGTTTCGTACTGAACCTCTGACACTTGGGGTGTTATATAAAGAGAAGATGGTATTCCAGGTGTTGTATCGTTCCTCTTCTGCAGTTCTTCTGGGACTTCCATGGCTACAGCGCCAGTTGGCAAATGGGGTCTCATGCTGAAGACAAGACTGATATTCCTGCCGTCTTATGGCACTTCATCTGGTGAGTTCCACTTCACCACTGACGCTTTCCACTCCAGTTCCCGGTCTTCCATCTCCCTACCAGGAGTTTGCTGACTCTTCCGTCTCATCGGGCCTACCATTGTCCTATTGGCAATGGCACTACTCCTCCGCAGAGTAGGGTCTATCCGGTCTGTAGCCGAGACTCAGGCCATGTCTGCCTATGTTAAAGAGAACCTTTCGAAAGGCTTCATCTGCAAGGTGCCAGAGCCAGATTCTTCTTCATGGAAAAGAACAATGGTTTTCTATTTCCCTGCATTGAGAAGCGGGATCTCAACAAAAAAAAAAGTAAAAAAACCAGTATCCATTGCCTTTTGTCGGACTTCGAGCCATTCATAGCGTCTTGTGGTTCGGAATTTATTTCAGACCTTTCTTTCCTCACTTCTCTACCGTGGTGGCACCCATAGCGGCACTTACCAAGAACAATAGTAACTCCAAACTCTGGCTGCCAGAAGCAGAAGAAGTGTTTTCCCGTCCGAAAGCTGAATTTGCCTCAGAATTACAAACTCCTTCTATGTGTCATTTCTCAAACAGCTGGTCTTGAACTGCTTCTCCCAAGGGACCGAATCCTGAGGCCGATGCTGGTGACATCTATGAAATAAAAAAAATCCTTTCCGAGACGACTACTAGGGCGAATTAGTACTATCTAGTCGGCTGGAAGGGGTTCGGGCCTGAGGAGTGGTCCTGGGAACCTGAAACTAATATTCTTGCTCCAGACCTTGTTCTGGTATTTCACCAGGCCAAAAAGAGGAGGGGACTACTGTCGTGAGCAATGCTGTAGGTGCTCTCATGTTTCCCCTAATCAGCACTCTCAGTACTCATCTACCCATGCTCCTGCGTTGCTGTGGTCCTCTGCTCTATGCTGGCACACGTCCCTGCTCTCCCTGACAGATCTTTGGTGTTCTTTAGTAGAGAGTTGTCGTATTAGTTACTGTTCTTCTAGTACTTGACCTCGTGCTTCAACTCTGACCTCGTTTGCCTGCCCTGACCTTATTGCTAGTCCCTGACCACATCCCACAAGCAAGTCACGTCAGGGGTAGTGGTCTGGCAAAGACAGGGAGGCTCCTTAGATTCCACTCCCCGATGTGGCTTATATCACCACTTGCAGGGGTCCAGTGGATTCATTCCATACCTATATTAAAAAAAACCTGTTGCATGTCTTGGGAATGTTGTGATAATGGGATGGCAGCGGTAGTTGCACAGCAAGAGTGGCAACTGCAGCATGAGGCTGCTTCTGAGAGATGGGCTGTAATGGCCTGTACCATTTAAAATAGTTGCTCCTGACAAACGCCTAGATGGGCTACCACTGCTTTGATGTGCACTAGAGTGGATCCTTTGGGTCACCATGAGAGATGGTACAGACCATTTAAGAAGCCCCCCAGTATTCACCACAGCCCACCACAAGGCGGGGTGGACTTGACTGTAGGGGACTCCTAGGTTGCTACCCCTGACACGGTTTCTTGCAGTAACAGCCAGGTGCACAGATGAGGAACCAGGCAGGAAGGCAAAAGTGTAGAAGTGACAGGCAGGCAGCAGGGTAGCATGGCAAGGAGTCCCGCAGCAAGGGTGTGGCAGACACAGAACCTAACAGCAGTGCAACAAGCACAGGTCAGAATCAACTAAAGACACTTACAAATTGACCAGTAGCAAAGGAAGGAAGCTCCTTAAATCCCAGGTGGTGGACAGTCATTGGAACACAGTTTAAAGAGCTGGCGCACGTGCCGTAGGAAAGGAGTGCATGCGCGCTGGACTCCAGCAAAAGCAGGGAGAAGAGCAAGATGGTAGAGTAACTGCTGATGGTTGGCTGGAAAGTGCAGAAACGAGTGTGTCTGCAGTCCAGAGCAGGGACTACGACACGCATCTTGACAAATACCCAGTTATCTAGTTATTTGATGGAAATTTTTGCTGTGATTAAAAGTTCCATCTGTCCTAACAGTTCATTTTTGTTAGAAAGCAATGCTTGATACAGTGTGATAAAATCTTATTAACTTGCAGATTGCATAAAGTCTATAGTCCCATCAGGACAAATGAGAAGTCTTTTTATGATTTAATTTCTTTTTGCTCTATCAGGCTGCTGAAAAGAACTTTTTATTGAGATATGGAACTAAGGTCGAGCAGATAATTAACCCTTTCCATATTCTCTCTGATGTGTTTCCAAAATCATAATGACTTTTCAACGTAATGTGCTCTTAGTAATGTTGGATTTTCGACGGATTCAAAATACTGAAACCGCCAAAAATCAGACAGTACACTGTGCTACATAGACCACAATTAAAAATTTGTGCATAAGTCTATACAGCATGGATTTTTTTTACCGTCAGTTTTAAAACCGTGTAGACCGTGTCCTCATTTCTTTTACTGTTCTGAAAGCAGTGTTCTGATTGGTTGCTGTGGGCAACAAAGACAGTCTTGCACTTAGACCGTTTTCATAAATGAGGCCTATTATCTACGGAAGGGTTGCCTTGACATATTGAGCGACATGCATGGTCAGGGGCTGCACCAGTATTCTGGTGTGCTTTTAATCCAAAAACGGTTGCAGAGTTGTTCTCTAGATGTATGAGCAGGCACACTCCAAAGGTGCCCATGGCACTTTGTAATGCGCCCAAGATGTGGGGTCGTGTCCCACCACAACCATATAATTCTATACACATTTATGACTGGAGGACGGCAAAAATAAGTGCCTTACTTCTGGATCATCCAGACCAAGTTAAAAGTGGTCTACCTGAACCTGAGTTGTCGTAGTGGAACTACAATGCGCAAAATGTATGACCCACAGTAGAAAAGGTTCATACATTCTGACACATTTTACACTGCTTTAAAAGCTTTTTAGAACTGGCCGACATGCGCCCAGATCATACATTTCGCCCATTGTGTCTACTGAAGCTAACAGTTTACTTCATGTAGCTGCAAACTAACATATAAAATTGGATTTATTTTCTGTCTTTATGAGAGGGGACCATGAACAGCAGTCTCTATGAGAAAGAAAGCAATTAGTCTATGTGTGAGAGAGGGGGTCATAAGCAGCCATCTAAAATGAGTGAAGACAATGAGAAGCATATCTTAAGGGAGAAGGCCATAAGCAGTTTATTTGAGGGCATCAGAAACAGCAGTCTACATGAGTGGGGGTGACAAGAAGCAATCTGCATGTATGGGGACCATGAGCAGCAGTCAATAAGGAGAAAAGGGGGCATGAGCGACAGTCTGTGTTGTGAAGTAGGAGATTAAAGAGAACCAGAAGTTTTGAGGGACAAAAAAAGACAACATCATCCTGATACATGTATGGAGATCATCAGGCTGTACAGTGGAGTCAGTAAAGTGAGACTCTAGGGAACAGAATAAACTGGAATGCAGAGCGACAATAATCACCCTCATGAGAAGCATCAGGTATCACACGAGCACTACACCAAACCACAGAAGTGGTATAAATCCTAGGAAAAATGACTAAAACTTAACTTTTATTAATTTACATTAGATACACAAAATATATACTAACCTACCAAAAAGACTATCCCTACCACTTAAATACTGCCTAACCAGAATTGATGGAGAAGTCGCCCTGATAAGGGCGTCCCCAAACACGTACCTCCTACACCTCACCCTACAAACTACAGCTAAACAAAGTACTAATTAGAAAAATAATATAATCTTATAGTGTTAGATGTTAGATATACTCAATCCCATCAATCATCATAGGACAATAGATGCTGGATGAAAGAATGTAAGGTGTATCACAGACACAATAGCCCCTGTAATCCTACAGATGCAAAAAGTATACTGGATACAGTAACCATACATAAAAAATTGCTTGAGGTACAACCATAGGTATCAAATACATTCCAAATGCAAGATATGATCAGTCCCATCAAACATCATAAGGCAATAGATGCTGGATGAAAAAAATGTCGGGTGTATACCGGACACAATAACCCCTGTAATCCTACAGGAGAAAAAGGTATGCTAGATGCAATTCCATACACAACAATATATTGGAGGTCCAACCCTGAGCATCCAATACCTTCCGACGCGTTTCCCCTCAAGAATATCTGAGGCTCATCAGGGAAAAGAAATGTACAGAAAAACTCAAAAAATATGCCACTATAGCAGTTTTTTA
>JAODAL010076271.1:0-13694 GCA_025379985.1 Phyllomedusa bahiana | reverse complement strand
AGAATTTATTCTGGGCGGGAAAAAAAAAGTTATTTACGGTACAACTGCAGAAAATACTTAGTTAACCTTGGATGTAAATTGCGCAAAAGAATTGAGCAACCAAAAACTACGAGCTTTGTAGGTGTTACAATGGTGTGTTTTTTTGTAAAAAAAAGAGGAAACTTGTAATTAACCTTCGCTTGTGAATTATGCTATAGGAAAATGTATTTTTTGGCGGTGAAATAAACGTTATTTTTTAGTCACCACAGCAGCAGAACAACGCTTAATTAACCCTGGATGTAAATTGCGGCAAAAGAATTGAGCAGCCAAAAATTAAGTGGTTTTGTATTGTAAAAACGCTGTTTCTTTAAATTAATACAACAGGAACAGGCTTAGATCCCCCTTTGGGAAATGTGCTTTTGAGCAGATAGCATTAAATGTATATGAGCATGCACTGGACGCACAATGGACTTCAGATCCAATACCCCACAAAATCAGAACTAGAACGTTAAGAGAAGCATTTCTCTGAGACAAGTTTGAGACACCCCCCAAAATCGTTATAAAAATGAGTTCTTTAGTATCTGCTACATAAGCACCCGGGCAGCGCACCCCCCCTTTAATCAGTACAGTGAGAGCGGTATGAGCTCCCAGCGTCGCGCCCAGACTTATTTTGTGCGGTGACGTCACAAAATCCCCCCGGTCTCTGATTGGCTTCATTCTGCACATGTCATGCAGGCTATGCCCTTCTTCCCCCCAGATTCTTTGCCCCATGTAACGCCATGTGCTCGCAGCCATTTTATCAATCAAAAGCACACTTCGTTCACCAATCCCGAATTACCCAAACTTCGACTTCGTTCAGAACCGAAGTTTTCCTGAAATTCTAAACGAATTCCACTTCGTTAGAATCAATTCGCCCATCTCTATATATAATATAAAATTTATGTAAAATTATGTAATATCCCAAAAATATAAAATTATCTCCTATAAAATGTATTTAAAATTAATATAATCTAAAATTTATTTTAAATACGGTAATGTAAATTAATTAAACCAATACAGCATCTACCATAAACCCCATTCTCAGTCGTGTATTTACGGAGTTACCATAGTCTTATCAGTGATTACAAACGCATCATAGCAGGCTAGAAATAAAATAAAAGGCATTAGAATAGCATGTCAGTGAATAGAAACGATGGTAGTTTGGAGACCAGTGGTTTGCCGGCTATCACAAATTAACATGTTATATAAAAGTATAAAAAAAAGTATTTTGTAAGATTTTAATTATAAAAAAAAAAAATATCTCCACAAAACGTTAGTATTGATATAATACATTTTAATTTCGAAAAGAACTCAATGAACTGTTTTAGTAGCCATTATCGAGTTCTTTTATTCATTTATCCACATGTTTGGCACTTTGCTAATGTGCCAAAGTACTACGGTGCGCCTGGAACATTAGGCGGCATTTATGATCGCACATTCACCACTACTTTATATTCAGACGCATTATTCACTGAAAAAAGAAGCAAAAAATAGTCTCGACGAGCCAGGTTTCATACATGTCGCCCTCTATGTGCCAAAAAGTGGCATAAATGTGACTGGCAATGGCGCACATTTATAAGGTGCTGTGAGACACTTTCATACATACTGACGAATGCTACACTAACTTACTGAAAAGTACAACTCTCGAAGTGGCGCCACTTTTCATACATCTCCCTCATAATGTATAGGAATACAGGTAAACCCCTATCACAGAGGTGTCAAATTGCGGCCCTCCAGCTGCTGTGAAACTACAACTCCCATCATGAGCACTGTTATAGATTATACAAATGCATGATGGGAGTTGCAGTTTCCCAACAGCTGGAGGGCCACAGTTTGACATCTCTGCCCTATGAGTATGGATCCACAAATAATTAAATCTATCCCTGGCTTTGGCTAAAAAAAAAATTGAGTGGCACAAAAAAAAACATGTATGAAACCATTTTAAGGCTGGTGTCACAAGCTGCATTTTTGCAGCAACCAGATGTTAGTTCAAAGTCAATAGGCAAAAATGTACTAAACGCTTTTTTTCTTTTAGTTTTTTTTTCTCACTTTTGGTCCCTTTCCTTATGTCATTAGGGACTTTTTTCAAAATTCATTAAGCTGTAGCATGTTTTTTAAGACAGTTTGTTGAGTTTTTCTCCCCATAGACCTCCACTGTTTTTTTTTTCTGTAACAAAAAACACGCACGTGTGCAGTTGTGTTGTATTTCCTTTTATACATGTTTTCTGGCACATTTCCCCATTGCAAAGGTTTGCAGACAAGATTTGTGATAGGAGAAAACCGAAGGAAAAAAATAGCATAAAAATAGGAATATACCAATACACACATTTTTGGCAAAAACTATATTAACCCCTTAATACCCCAGCCAGTTTTGACATCCCTGACAGAACAAATCACTGAAAGAAAAATGATGCCTATGGGTTCTACTGGCAATCTAAACAAGTCACAGAAACAACAAAAAAAATCACTTCCTAAAATACAAATTTTATTAATTATACTTAAAACCTAAATTAGCTTAAACACCTCAGATCCTAAACAAGCATCTTATCAACCATGCAGGTAAATCTACCAAGGGATATAGATAGATCAGTAAAAGGGAAAAAAAATGCATAACACAAACAAAATGAAACAATCAATGTCCCTATTAAATCCTCAAAACACAAGTGGGAAAATCGCCCCGATAAGGGCGGTCCCACGTTTGGAAGGCTAACCCTATTAGGCCCTAAACATTAGTTTTACAATCCAAAAAGAATCTTGCATGGATGAGTAATAGACTTACAACCTCATTAGTAGTTCTCAATAAACTGAAGTAGAATTCTCTAATAGACCAACTACCATCATTGATGTCTCTGATAGGGAAAATAGTATGCACTTTAAACAAGCATATGGGGGAATCAGCGGCAGCATCAGTATAGACCAGCTTGGCTACTACCCATTGATTAGAATGAAATGGACCCCTGATGAACCCTGAAACACAGGGGGAAACGCGTCGGGTGATGAATGGGACTGACTACGTACACTAAGGGCAGTATGCAATCTTGTGGATTATATATCTTTTTGATGTGACTATAGGCATAATTATTGTATATGCTTGTTTAAAGTACATACTATTTTCCCTATCAAAGACATCAATGATGGTAGTTGGTCTATTAGAGAATTCTACTTCGGTTTATTGAGAACTACTAATGAGGTTGTAAGTCTATTACTCATCCATGCAGGATTCTTTTGGATTGTAAAACTAATAGGGTTAGCCTTCCAAACGTGGGACCTCCCTTATCGGGTCGATTTTCCCACTTGTGTTTTGAGGATTTAATAGGGACATTGTTTCATTTTGTTTGTGTTATGCATTTTTTTTCCCTTTTACTGATCTATCTATATCCCTTGGTAGATTTACCTGCATGGTTGATAAGATGCTTGTTTAGAATCTGAGGTGTTTAAGCTAATTTAGGTTTTAAGTGTAATTAATAAAAGTAGTATTTTAGGAAGTGTTTTTTTTTTGTTCTTTCTGTGATTTTTTTACATCTCTGACAGAACCCCATTTTTAAAATCTGGGATTTTACAGTTTTGATAAATGTAGAATAAGAACCAAAAATTTTCATGTATCTAAAGTAGCAAAAATGCTTTTCCAAAAATTCTTATGTTCCTTTTGACTGTTTTTTAGTGCTAGTAGTGTGCTGCTGATATTGGATTGTGTTTGTATTTTGCTGCCACACTAGTGTTTACCTATACTCATTTTTTTAAAAAAAATCATTTTGGACGTGCAGACTAAAAATTGTTTTTGTAGACCATTTTTGTAATCTGACATGTGACACTTTATGGCATAATAACTTTTTGATACTTTTACCTAGCTGATTTAGAGATTGTTTTCACATTGTGCTTTAAGTTAGTAAGAAATTTTTGTCCATACTATCCTGGTTTATTTGTGAAAATATTGTGAACATTTTGAAAAGTTTACCTTTTTAAAGTTCAAACATTTCTGCATGTAAGACACATTGTTATTCCATACAAATAGTTTATAATTGGCATCTACCACATGTCCACTGTAGGTTGGCATAATTTTTGAATGTCTTTTTATTTTTTACGACATTGGGGGGGTTTAAAAATTTAGTAACAATTTTTCACATTTTCAAGAAATTTTGCAAGATTTGTTTAGGGACCAGTTCAATTCTGATGTGGCTTTGAGGGGCCTGTATGTTAGATACCCCCATACATGACTCCATTTAAGAAACTACGCTACTTAAATTATCCAAAACAGCATTTAGAAAGTTTATTAACCCATTTGGTATTTCACAGCAGTTAAAGCAAAATGGAGTTGAAATTTAAAAGTTTCACTTTTTTTTGCAGATTTTCAATTTTTATCCATGATGTAACCAGAGAAATGCAACTCAACATCGATTCCCCCAATTCTGTCATTTTTAAAGATATCCCATATGTGGCTGTAGTGAACTATTTGGCTCTACCACATGCATCAGAATATGAGGAGCACCTATTGGACTTTGGGGGTCTCATTTTCATTACGATTTTCTTTAGTTGCCATTACAGGTGCTAAAATTTAATAATCTCTTGTGAGATTCCCATTTTTTTGGGAGACTATCTGAAAAATTTAATAAACACCCCTAAAATGACCCTATATTGGAAACTACACCTTTTGAAGAATATATCCAGGAGTGAATTTAGTATATTAATCCCACAGGCGTTTTACAGATTTTTTTTATAGTGTTAGGCTGTGAAAATGAAAAAAATTTTTTTTCCAACAATCTGCAATTTTAGCTGAAAATATTTAATTTTAACAAGGAATCCTGGAAAAAAAGCACCACAAAATGTGTTATGCAATTTCTTCGAAGTTTGATAATACCCTATATGTGGGTGTAAACTTCTATTTGAATGCTTGACAGGATGTATAAAGGAGGAAGCATTATTTGACTTTTGGAATGCAGATTTTGATAAGTGCCATGTCGCATTTACAAAACCCCTAAAGTACCGGAACAGGTGAAATCTTTCAGAAGTCACTCTATTTTGGATTCAACACCCCTCATGGATCTCATTTATGGGTGTATTGAGCAATTTGGGCCACAGCTGTTTCACAGTTTTTTTAGCACTGCGACATGAAAATGGAGGTGGGATGTAACACAGTTCGGTCATTGTTCTTTGGGCTTCAATTTTACAGCACTTGCCATGCAGTTTAAATGACAGAATAATTTTTTTATACGATCGGTACAATTACAATTATATAAATTTTATATAGTTTTTTATGTTTTATAACTTTTACACAATACAAATGCCTATATAAAAAACTGCATTTTAAAATCGTCATAGTCTGACAGCTATAACTTTTCTGAGCTGAAAGGCTTGTTTTTTGTGGGATGAGTTGACGTTTTATTGATACCATTATGGGGTTCATATGACGCTTTGATCACTTTACACCAATCCTGGTAGTGTTTTTTTATTTTTACAGAGGTCACCATTTGTTATAAATGACATCTTAGCTTTACTCAGCTGGTCAATACAATTACACCCAATTTGTATTTTTGTTTTTCTGTGTATGGAGTTGTGTAGTGGCTTGTTTTTTTGCATGCTGAGTTCATGCTTCTATTGGGGACAAGACTTTTTGATCACTTTTAAATCCATTTTGGGGAAGTCAGGGTGAAGGAAATACTGCAGTACTGGTAGAGTTTTGTTTTTTTTTAACAGCGCTCACCATACAGTATAAGTGACAACTCAGTTGTGCTCTGTGGGTTGATACGATTACAGCGATACCCAATTTATTTAGTTTTTTTATGTTGAAGTGGGTTTTTAAAAAAAAAGTTTTTTATTGTATAAAACAATATTTATGCATCACTATCTTCTGATAGTCATAACTTTTTTGTTATTCCATATACAGAGCTGTGTAAGGACTTTTGTTGCAGGATGAACTGACATTTTATTGGTACTACTTTGGCACGGCCAGGCATAGTGACGTCACAAGCAGCACACAAGTCTTTGATAGACCTCTTGGGCTGTCAGGGAAGCCATCGCCATCTGGCAGTGCTGACGGAGGACAGAGGGAGCACCCTGTCAAGGACGTACCTGTACATCCATTTGCGGGAATTCACTTCCCGTTAGGGTGTATAGGTACGTCTAATGTCGGGAAGGGGTAAAAATCCACATAAAGCCTATAATAGAAAACATGCACAATTTTTTATTTTATTTTTTGGCCACAAAAACACCGTGCCAAATGTAAGTTAGAAGGGGGAGTAAGGGTGTTTTCACACACTGCATTTTGTGTAAAAAATAAAAAGCTTCAGGAGATTTTGATGTAATTTTTTGAACCAACGACAGAAGTGAATCCAACTGAAGGAGCAGGAAAAATCCTTTCTTCATATTTCCCATTCCTTTTGAATGCAGCCATAATGTGTGTTAAATCACTTTAAAGTTGTTTTGCCATGTAGCAAAATCCCCTGTGGAGACCTATGAGTCGGCTTGCTTCTGTTTCTGCAATTCTCTCCATTTTTTTTTGTAGCATTTCTGAACATAGCTGAGCGAGTGTGCCTGGCTATATGTGGAACTCCAACTCCGACAAACATGAATAAGGGGAAAGCTGTGCAAGCACGGCCCTCTCCCCGTTCACTGAGGCCTACAAACGGGATTTCTCCTTAAGGTGGCTTCGTACACATCCAGGGGTGGATTAAAAAATAATGAGAAACAAATAGAGAAGAAATGGGCATCACTACTGAGAAAAGGTGTGCTAGAAGTATGTAAGAAGCTAATGCCAAACATTCAGAAACCAAAGTAAACACAGTATCAATAACTGTGCATACCCAAAATAATTATTTAAAATGTTGCATGTTAATTGGATCAAACCAACCTTCAGCCCCTCCCAAAATTTCATATAACTGTACATTATAATGCTGAGAAGAATATGTGGAGCAGGCTAAGGGGCTGGAACAAGAGTTAGTTACTGTCAGCAAATGATTTTTGCCAATGAGTCATGGATAAAACCCACGTATATAATAGAGCTGTACATTTTATACAGTTATCAAGGACCTGTGACCATTCCTGATCTGCTTGCGTTAGTAAATACCAAATGCTCAATGAAATAATTCTGGAGAATCTTTTCTTCAATCTCCATGTTGTAGGGTTCCCCTGTTAATACTCCTAGAAAATAATTTCTAATTTATCAGCTGGATGTTATTACTTGGGGGGGAGGTTCCTTCACAGTCTGACATTATCCAATGAGTTCTGACAGAGTCAGAGTGTGCAGGGATACCCCCTTGTTGGTAACACCCATCTGACAGATTCAGTCATATATTTCTAGAAAGAATAATAGGTGAACAGCACAACGCAGAGTTATAGGCAAGGCTCCAGAATTGTAATTTCACAGGGAACACAAGTATTTACTAAAATAGACATCAGGTCATGCCATGGGTCCTTTTAAAACAAAAGTGAAAGGCAGGTCCAGCGTCTTCCTTAAAGAATGATCTTTATTCAAATCCACGGTAAAAGCACTACCCAGACAAGCAGCAGTATCTGTCATGCTTCAGGTCTTTAGAACACAGACCCTAAGTCATAAGGTTGGCCTCAGAAGGGGTTTTGTAAAGTGGCAAAGCCCCTTTAAATTAGTAAGTAAGTTAGTAGGAAGTGGATTTTCTTATATATGGATTTCAGTACAAATGCAATCCGTGTGAAATTTTACAAGGCCTTAAAATTGGATTGCACTTCTGTATATGTACAGTTATTAAATGATTAAATGGGGTTTCCCTACCTCCGCACATATAACAATGTGCAGACACGGCAGCATTTAAAGCAATTTCTTCTATTTTATTTATCACAAACAATAAATAGTGTCCAAATTTAAGGCACTTGCGGTTAGTTCTCTCTGTTGCCAAGTTTGAATCCAAAATTGCTTTAGTGCATCATTTTTTATCCTAGGCAGATTACTTTCAAATATCCATGAGGAGATAGACGACCCAGCACACGCCTGCATTGTATACAATGTTTCAAAGGCTAACACGCCTCTTTTCTCAAGTATGCGCAGAGTGGATTCTGTGTTGTTTAAATAGATCGCTATCAGCATATATATATAATATTATTAATTCTGTACAAAACTGTTACAAATTACAACAGACATAGTAACAAACTTTAAAAACTAAGTTATACATAAAAACAATTACAGAAAAATCTTGAGGATGAACGCTTCATTTAATCCCTGAAGATCCTCTTTACGGAGCAGTCCGGTCTCCAATGATAACTCCAGCACTTCAAAGAATGAAACAAATTTATTTACCCAACAGTAGCAACATTTCGGTTCTAATTTCGGTTGCTGCTGTTGGGTAAATAAATTTGTTTCATTTTTTGAAGTGCTACCTATTCTATTTTTTGGAGTTATTTGATGACCGTTGTTACGAGTCCTGCGACTTTACTATTCCCATACTTGGTATTAGGCATCACCACACTCGTCTCTGCCCTGTCCTGCTGCGCTCGGGGAGCATTGTGCCGCGGTCTGCTGGTGCACTCGCTCCCACGGGCGCACTTACTTACCTGACCATGCTCCTGCTGCTTCTCTCCTGACTGACGGCCGGTGCGCACGTTCCCTTTCCCTATGGCGTGCACGCCGGCTCTCTCGGATTCAAAGGGACAGCGCGCCGGGAATTGGGGTTGCTGGCCGCTGACTCTATATAAGGGCTCCACCTCTTCCTGGACTCCGCCGAATCCATAGTGCCCTTACCCTATGCGAGGAAGCCTTCTTTACGTTCCAGTTGCCAGTTCTGTGTACCAGTCCCTCTAGCTTACGTTTCTTGACCACGATCCTTTGCTGCCTGCCCTGACCTCTTGGCCCGTCCCCGACTACGAGTTTGCTTGTCCATTTGGTACATCGTTGCACCTCGGCTACCACCGCAAGCAAGTCGCATCAGGGGTAGCGACCTGGTGGAATCCCACCGAGCAAGTCTATCCCGCTTTGCGACGGGCTCTGGTGAAAACCGGGACCCACTTAGACTCCACTCCCTGGTACAGCTATTACCACCGCTTGCGGTGACCCAACGGATCCACTATCTAGGTTCGTTACAACCGTGATCCAGGTCTGATTAGCGTGCACTCAGCTATTATTCATATATTCTTTTCAACTGCTGCTGATACAGTATATTGTATAACACCAGACACCTTCTAAGACACATCATCGAGTTTTGATACCCCATGGCGTGCTTAAAAGAAATGTTGTGCAACGGTACTCTCCCTATATTTTGTATTCGGAATCACAACACTGTGAGATCTATTAGAGCTATCATCCTTGATTTTGAAAGTGCTTGTTGCTGACAGATGCTCATTCAATCGAGTTTTTATACTTCATGCAGTCTGACCTACATAGCCCATACCACATGGGCATTTTAACAAACGTGGCGAAACACAAGACTGGAGGTTGTTTACACATTTCTTTATATTCTAAACCTATTGAACAAAATGTCTTACATAAACAAAGTCAACATGCCCCACAAACATTAAAGGGGTTTTGCCAGGACTTGCCTTATCTGCTAAGAAGCAAATGTAAACAAAGCCCCGCTGAGCTGAGAGAGCTAGAGACAGACTGCCAGAGCACAGAGCCCATGCATAAGGGATCGTGTGAAAATGTTACACTCAAATAATCAAACTACAACTTGTGGATCTGTATACAAAAGACAACTGTTTTCCCTCCACAGCAGCTTGAAAGCTTCTTCATGTTCTCTGTCATCAGATAAAGCAGGGATCTACTCAGATAATCACACTACAACTAGTGGATTCTGTATACAAAAAACAACATATTTCTACCCGGTGCCTTGAAAGCTTCTTCAGCTCCTTCTCATCAGATAAGAAGTGTTCTCTGCATAAGCCCGGCCAGTCAGTTCTTGTCAGGTCTTATCTAATAGAAGCTTTTAAGTAACTAAGGGCAGGTAAGGCAGCCTTACTCTCTCGGGCTGCAATTTTTGTAATCACATATATTTAGAAAAGTGATTAAATACCCATTTTGGAGGATCCCACGTCAACATTACATCGTGGCAAAACCCCTTTAAGAGGAATACAAAAAGGTCTGCATGATGGATCGTTGATAAAACTTATTGTGAGCAAATGGGTAAAATAATAGAGAAACTTACATCCCGGGGATATGAGTATGAAGAACTAGAAAGAATTGGCATGGAGGTTATGAGAAAGGAGAGGTCTCAGGTACTTGTACCTAGAAAAAAGACAAAACAGAATAGGATCCTCCTTACTAGCATTTATGATCTACATAGTACTATGATTAAGTCAGTTAGTAAAAAAACATTGGTGATTGCTGGCTAGTGATCCCAAGTTTGGAATCTTATTCAAAGAGGATCCTCAATTTATTTGTAAGAAGTGCCACATTATAGGGAATTCCATAGTGACATCAGATATCAAATCACGCCATAAGACCAGACCGGAATGTATGGCCACAGTGAAAGTAAGTACAATGCTTAACTTTGTCTAAATTGTCAGAATTGAAATTTTTCCCCATAGAAACCAATGGGCAAAAAAGTGAGTTTTAGACCAAAACCGTTATATACATGTGGCCCTAAATTACCAAAGGCTCTTCTATATATCATCCGTCCAAAGACACGCAAGTAATGTTGAGGGGCTTTTTTACTTGTAAAATGCCCATGCAGTATGGGCTATGTAGGTCAGACTGCACAAAGTATAGAAACTCAATTGAATGAGCATCGGTCAGCAATACGCATTTTTAAAAAGAAAAAAAAGAGGATGATAGTTCTTATAGATCTGACAGTGTTGTGATGCCTAATACCAAGTATGGGAATAGTAAAGTCGCAGGACATTTCTTTGAAGCAAGACACAAGGTATGACGCGAAGGTTTGTCTTGCAAGAAGTGTCTGGTGTTGAGGGTCTATCACTGGAGATGGGACTGCTACATAGAGAAACAGCCTGGATCTTCAGGGACTAAATGAAGCGTTCAACCTCAAGGTTTTTCTGTAAATGTTTTTATGTGTAACTTAGTTTTTAAAGTTTCTAACTATGGCTGTTGTAATTTGTAACAGTTTTGTGTACAATTAATAAGATAATTATACATATGCTGTTAGCGGTCTATTTAAACAACACAGAATTCACTCTGCGTATGCTTGAGAAAGGAGGTGCGTTAGCTTTTGAAACATTGTATGCAGGTGTGCGCGGGGTCACATATCCGCCAGCTACTCCTCATGGATATTTAAAAGTAATCTTCCTAGGATAAGAAAATAAGTCACTAAAGCAATTTTGGATTTAAGCTTGGCAACAGAGAGGAGAACGATAATTTCAAGCGCCTTAAATTTTGGATATTATTTATTGTTTATCATAAATACAATAGAAGAAATTGCTTTAATGCTGCTGTGTCTGCACATTTGCATGTGATGTTATAATTAGGGCGTATAGAAAGGATCTCCCGGTGCAGATTACCCTCAGGTTGTGACAAAAGGAAAAAAAAGTAACTGCTATATACATGATTTGAATTTTCCCTATCACCGCCCTCTTTGCTAAAGTGAAAAATAAATCCATACCCACCTCTCCCATCACCACCATGCCAGCGCTGCCAGAATTCCAGTGTTCCCCCAGGTCCCTCACTGATGATGTCACATTCATGAAGTACATGATGCTGCAGCCACTCGCTGACCTCTGTGATCACATTCTGTACATGCAGACATGTGACTGCTGAGGCCAGAGATTGGTTGCAGCATCATGTAAACCATGAATGTGATGTCAACATTGGGGGACCAGGGTGGAGGATGGGAGAACTGGAGCTGGGCAGTTTAGTGTGGGTTAATTTTCAATGTTAGCACAGTGGGAGGTATTTTTAGAAGTCTTGGAAAACCCCTTTAAATGAAATTCATGGTATTTTATTCCTAAAGTACATTTTTGGACACATTGGCCTAGATGTATGACAAGTGTTCTTGTGAAAAGTGTCTTAGGTAGTGCTGCACCAAACTTGAGTTCATACTTATGTTTGAAAGTGCCTCATGGCACTTTATAAATGTGTCACATCATAAGACAAATTGCCCGTGCACCAAAAATTGTCTTTGCCTCGCCACTTTGAAAATGGCATTAACAACAAATCATGAACTGCAACACTTTTTGTCATGAAAGCTAAATAAATGTGTCTTATCATGTGAATTGGCATAGGCGCCCCCTAAGGAGTGGCATAGACAAAAGTGTCAGTCTTGTCGAATAGACTTTTTGGCGCAAATGCTTTAGGAATATGCCAGATTCAACACACATCATTATTTCTATCATAACCTACGACAGAACACTGGTGCAACAACTTTCATACATCTGGGCCTTTGTGGATGCTCTTATGCATGTAGAACAGTAGGTAACATAGTGGTGTTGTAAATAAGACACATGGAACAGGATGTGTACAAAGCTGTGTACAGTGAAATCTAAACTATTTGCCTACACAGCAAATATGTATATGATGCCAGAAAGAAGTTTCTCAATAAGCCTTTCAGTGTTATATAAAGCAATATTCCATGTAATTGTTAATGACCTGCAGCTCAAAATTTACATATGCAAATAAGCCTTAGCTCAAGATGGAAGCGATGGCTACATGAAAATCCTTCTATTGCAGGAATCTGCTAACTGGAGACTTTATCATAAAACAACAAGTGCAAGGTTGCTGCAATGTACCCTGGGAAATCCATTCTAAAATATCCCTTGTCTGATTCCTTTGGAATTGCACCTCTTAGTAAACAGGATGTAGAGGAGAGTGAGGAGAAATATCAACATGTCCAAATGAGAAGAATGTAAACAGCAAGTCTGGAAAGCAACAAACTCCAGACTAAATGAGAGGTTTGGGCTATGTCTACACAGCACGGTATTATCGTTGGATTTTCAGCAGATTCTGTATGTAGAATCCACCGAAAATCTGATGGTAGCCTGTGCTGCATAGCCAGCAATAAAAAAAATCCGTGTTGTAGTCTACACAGTATGGAATTTTTACAATCAATTTTAAAATCCAGCGGATTTTTAAAAAATCAGATAATCTGCAAGGATTTGCTGTTGACCAACACGGCAAATGTGAAAATTAACTGCGGTTTTAGCGCAAATCTGCGCCAAAAACTGTGGTCCAGCAATGTCGGATTTTAGACCCCATTTTAACTTATGTTGTGTAGCCACAGCCCTAGGAAGTCCTGTAACTTCTTTGTTGTACTTCTTGAAATTATATTTGGTAAACAAATGAACAATGTGAACTGATAATAAGGTTATACTATGTGCTGCTTCTGTTCCCAAGTAGAGGAATGTTAGAACCATGTATCAGCTAATACTTTATATTTATAGTCACCAGGAAATGATACAAAGCTGTAAACTCGGGATACATGGACAAACATTCAGTGTAGCAATCTCCTTCATATACATTTGGTGTTGTGTTGTATATATATATATATTATATAAATATATATATATAATATATATATATATATTATGTGGCGGCGCGACCTTTAGAAGATCGCATTTCCCCCGCCCCTAGAGGTTCGGCAGCAGGTGAGTTCCAAGCTATAGGTTACCAAGTTGCTGGCTTTTCAGTGAGGGAAGGCCAACAGTCTGGCAGGGTAACCAGGAGTTAATTACTCAAGTGGTAATTAGAGAGTTGCTCAGTGCTTTTCAAAATCAAGGCTGTTAAACCCCTTACCCACTTTGTTACTCATACGGGAATGTCGGGTTGGGGG
>JAODAL010076270.1:0-13694 GCA_025379985.1 Phyllomedusa bahiana | reverse complement strand
AACAATAAATTTTTTTTAAAAATTTTTAAAAAAGAGTACAATCCAAAAAAAGGGCTATTCAAAGGGTATTGGTTTTCCGAAACCCCTATCAAAACAAATTAAAACGTAGAAACTTTGGTGATTGAAAATCGCAGAAAAGACCCACCTATAAAATGAAACAACCGGGGGGTGGAAAAATTTTAACAATTGTTTTGATTGCCCCTAAAAAACCTGGAAAGTAAAAAAATCCCACCCCGGGGCTGCCGTGTAAAAAAATTTTCCAGCCTTTGGGTAAAGGGTTTTAACGAGAAAGAGTGAAAAATTTGGAAAACCCCTCCTTTGAGAACCCAAATGGGGTAAAGAGAAACCCAAATAAAATAACCTCTAAAAAAGGTTTTTTCAGTGTCCCAAGGGGTACTATTCAAGATGTCCCCTCCGACAATTTTAAGAACTTTTAAAAAAACCGTTTTAGAAAAACTAAACTTTAAAGGGGGAGGAAAAAGGGGGAAAGGGAAAGTTTTTGGGGGGAGGGGGGAAGGTCGGGTTTCACATGGTTTCTCCGGGGAATCTCCATCAAAATAATTTTTTTTTTTTTGTCTGAAAGAGAGTTTTCCCGTTTTCCATGTGGACCATTTTGGGAAAAAAAATTTGGGTACTTTCCCTTTCCCTCTAACGCTAGGTCCCCTTTTCTTTCATACAATTTTTGTGAAAATCTGGGGACCCCCTCTAAAAATTAGGGGGGGTTTAGAAGTTGCTTTCCCATTTTCCTAGTGGTACCCAAATTTGGGCGGATGGAGGATATGGGCAGACTACGGTTCATTTAAAAAGGGGAAGGGTTGGTAATTTTAATCAAAAAAAAAGGAAAACTTGGGGGTTTTGGGAAAAGGGAAACCTGAGCAAAAATTTGATGCAAAGCGCAAAATATGTTTTCCCCCCGGGAATTTTTTGTATTTTTGTGGGAAACCCTCCAAAAAAATGTGAAGGAGGGGAACCCCCGGAGGCCACACCCCCTTCCGGGCCAAAGTGGGGAATGGGGAGGGGTATAAATGAAAGTCTAAGTGGAGTGAAATACCAACAGTAAGGGTTTCTGGAAATTGCCCCTTTAAAAAACGGGGGGGAAAGGGCGGAGGATCTGGGGGGCCCAAAATGTAATGCTGTTACCCACTGGGGGCCCGGGAAAAAAGGTATTTTAAAAACATTTCCCAAATTTGTGCCCTTTGCCCCGTTTTTAAAAAAAACAAATTTGGGTTATTTAAAATTATTTTTATAAAAATTTTTTAAAACCCTTTCTGAGGCCGGGGAAGTTTTTTATTCAGAATGGATAGAACGGGCGTTAGAATTCTGCAAGTTTGTGTACGGTTATGTTTAAGAAAATGAGCAATTTGCTGGTATTGGAAGAGATCAGTAGGTGGTAGGTTGTATCTAGATTGGAGCGAGGAAAGGAACAAGGCATATTTCTTCAAACATGTGTGGATGTTGTTATGCCTCTTTGTTCCCAATGAAGTGATGTTTTATGGGGGAGGTTATAAGATAAGGAATCGTCAGGATTAAACAATCATTGGATGGTATTGAAGGGAAAAGGAAGGATTCGCATGTTTGAAATATCGCAGAGATGTTGTGATCGGTGGGAATGTGGAGTCCGGAGGTAGAGAGGAGGGTATGGATTTAGCAACCGAAGCCTTTAGACGATGAAGTAGCCATGGCTCCAGCCTCATACTACCCAAATTTTTATCTTCAGATGAATTCCACCTATGTTGTACTTGATCATTGGTAATGGCCATATGATACGCTCTTAGCAATGGGAGTCCCAGGCCTCCAAACCACTCACTTTTATGCATATTAGAGGATTTTATACGAGGGCGTTTCGATTGCCAAATAAATTTGTTCAACTGTGTCTGAAACATATTAAACACTGAGTTCGGTATATAGATAGGGAGGGTTCGGAAAAAATATAGTATTTTTGGGAGTATAATAATTTTATACGAGACGAGACGTCTAGCCAAGAGTTGTCAAATTTTAGAATATTCTGTCAATTTTTCCTTCTTTTGTAAGTTAGCTAATAGAGGGAGTAGATTATACTTCACCAACCTGGAACATTCCTTAGTTAGTGTAATGCCGAGATATGGAATTGCATTGGCTTGCCATTGGAAAGGGAAAGAATTTTTCAGAATCTGGTTCCTTGAGGTATGCAAGTTGAAGTCAAGAGCTAGGGACTTAGAGGTGTTAATTTTATGTAGAAAGTTTGCTAATGCGGTACGACTTTCTTGATTGACGGCAAGGACCTAACGGGGTTAGAAACTGTTAGGATAATATCGTCCGGCCAAAAAGGGCAATAACTGCGTTTTATCTGATATTGGGATTCCAGAGTGGCAGGATTTGTTACGAATCGACTCGCTAGAGGGCTCCATTAAGAGAACGAATAAGAGAGGGGAGAGAGGGCACCCTTGTCGAAGTACCGTTGGTTATTTGAAAAGGGTTTGGAAAGGATATTGATTAGTTAGAAACTCTGCTGAGGGAAGATGTAAGAGGAGTGAATGGCTTGTAGGTTACGGACCTGTGAAACCAAAATTTCTCTATTATGGAAAAAGCAAATGACCAATTTATCCTGTCAAAACCCTCTCTGCGTTAAGGATAGAAGCAGAGAAGGAGCTTAGAGTTTCGATGTGGTTTATCGTTGTTGATAAGTCTTCTAGTAGCGTTTCCGGAGCCTGGGACCCTAGTATATCCCCTGGTCTTGCACAATCAGCTCGGCATTAAATCCACAAGTCGGTTTGAAATTATTTGCAAACAAAGTAATCATTGAATTTTGTAAGGAAATAGTCTAAATATTAGCTGGGGAATCAGGAGTTTTCCCAGGTTTTGGAATTGTAAAACTATAGTAGTTGTAGCATTTATGGAGGCAAGTGCCCAATGTCATAGCCGAGTTATAGAGGGTCGACCAGGTGAGGATTCAAGATAGGAGAAAAGGTTTGAAGAAATTCGTTAGAGTAGCAGTCAGGGCCGGAGTTTACTCTCGAGAGAGAGTGCAGGGTGCGTGATACTTCTTTTAGGCGTGAAAGGAGGGTTTAAATATTTATCATTTCTTGAGATAGAGAAGGAAGATGAGAGAGGAAAGGAACGTTGAATATCCGCTTCCAGGGAGAGGGTTGCAGTCAGGGGTGTCTTTTAAATGATATATGTTTTAGTGTAGAAGTCGCTAAAAGCTCCGCTATGGCTTGTGGGTGAGTAATTTTGTAGAACCATCCAAAGACATAGTATGAATGACGGATTTGTCAAAGCCACCCGCACCACCTGTTCACGCCAATCAATTTAGAAGGCTGTTCAAAGATTTATAGTACGATACTCGTATGTATTATGTATTTACTTTGGTTGTCGAAGTTTTCTAGCAAGTGTTCCCTAAGGGCTTGTCTGGCTTTGTAAAGTTCAAGATGAATAGAATGAGTGGGGTGTTGTTTTTGTTTGGCTTCTAAAGTAGTCAAAGTGTTCATTAACTCAGTCCACTGCTTAAAGGGGTTATCTCGCTACAAAGAATAGCTTTCAAATTGTAGGGAACACAAAATAAAGACATTTTCCAAATATATTGCTTTGTTCCTCTGTTTTCCCTAAGGAGATACAAGTGAATTTATGACCTCCCTGGCTATTGCAGTTCCCTCATTAATAGTGTTGAGCGATTGCGTTGGCTATCGAGATCGAGCGATCGTCGATAGTCGGCCGCTATCGATAAGGTTTTCGATAGTGAGAATCGATTATGAGCGATTACCATTAAAGTCGATGGGAGAGCAACATCACCTTCATTTATTACACCACAAAACAAGGCTGGAGAAATGCTGGAAATTTAACATCCACAACAGTCAAAAGGATACGTGCTACATCTTAGGCAACACACTTTGGTTATAAAAGTCACAGAAAAAAAGTCACAAGACCTTTCACTATCCCTGTCTTGTTACACAGCATGGCTCCCTTAAACCTGCATCACCAAAAATTAAAAAGTGCCAGATAGGGCAGTATGATTTGAACCATCATGTTACTTGAACGGGACATTGAATATCCCTGTCCTGGAACGCAGCAAGAGCCCAAAACCTGCATGACCCCCAGATTTAAAAAAGTGCCGCAAAAAGGAGTCTTTAAACCACCATTTTAGTTGAAGACTGGACCACTAATATTTCTTGTCCTGTACCGCAGAATGACATTAAACCTGTCTGACCCACAGTTTTAAACAGTGCCAGAAAAAAGGAGTCTTTAAACCACCATTTTAGTTGTACTGGAATATACTGTCCCTTGTCCTGGGCCACTGTATGGACCTTAACCTGTCTGACCCACAGATTACAAAGTTGCCGGAAAAAGGAGTCATTTCAAAACCACCATTTTAGTTGAACTGGACATTGACTAGAACTGACCTGTGCCACAGCATGACCCCAGGGGCGGAGTTACAGTGGGGCGGTGAGAGCCCAGGCTGGCGTCCGTTCATCTATTAAACAGCAGGTTAAAATGCCTGATGTCGCGAGACAACCAAAACTGTGTGCTGAAGCAGAGTGTGGAAGCGGTAGTGTGAGAATCCAGCCTTCTCAGTACACCGTCAAGACCTGGGGGTAGCGCTTGCCCCTCGTATGGTAGGACAAATTGAGCTTCACTTGGAAATACTGGTAGTTACGCTCCTGTTACACCCAGGTGCCTTTTGCTTGGCATTCTTTTTTCATTTTCCTCAACGTGGTGAGGAAAAAAATAATAATAAAAAAAATTGTCTCTGTACTTGTTCTCTGTCCGTCCTCCATCTCCATGTCCATCTGAATAACCTACATCTGGTCAAGTTTTCCTGTACCTCCTTGTACAATTCAGAGATTTTTTTAAACTAGCTATTTTGTACATGCAAAGTTTTTTAGTAGTTTATTTCTAGAAAACACATTTTTAAAATAGGATGTAATCAAACCGTGTCTTTGTTTCTCTTTTTTTCATTGTATTAAATGGGTTGTCTCAATACAGGGATTGATAGCTATGTTAAAGAGCTTGCAAAAAAACAAGTCATTTGTGCAATATGTGTCCATTAACAGTGTCCTACTATTCCTGTTTCTGACAGCACATCACCTGAGCACTCTTGTCAATTGTTGAAGAACAAATGTCGTTTAGAAACAACATTTTTTAGATTTGGGACCTTAGTATAGCTGCATGTCACTAGCAATAATGACCCAAAAATTCAAAGCATGACCTTGAGCCACTTTGACAATTGTGAAGAACAAATGTCTGTTTGAAACAACATTTTAAGAATAGGGACCTGTAGTATAGTGCTCTGTCACCAGCAAAATGCCCAAAAATTCTATCATGACCTGAGCCACTTTTGCAATTGTGAAGAACAAATGTCTATTAAGAAACAAATTTTTTCAATAGGGACTGTTAGTATTGCTGCATTTCAAGCAAAAATCCCCCAAAAATCTCTAAGCATGACCCTGGAGCCACTTTGGATCAATTGTGAAGAACAAATGTCTGTTAGAAACAAATTTTTATATAAAAGGACCTGTAAGTATTGCTTGCATTTCAAAGCAGCATGACCCAAAATATTATAAAAAATGACTTCTCAGCAACTGTTAAAAAATTGTGAGGGAGGAAATGCACTTAGAAGCCACATTTCTGTTCCAGAAAGGGAACCCGATTATTGCTGTATCTCACAGCTTCATGATCCCCAAAAATTATAAATATGAATTCTCAGCCACTGTTAAAAACTTGTGTGGGAAGAAATGGATCTAGAAGCCACATTGCTGTTCCAAAGGACCATGATTTTTGCTGATCTCACAGCTATATTACCCAAAAAATTATAAATTGGACTTCTCAGCCACTATTAAAAATTTGTGAGGGAGAAACATGCACTTAGTAAGCACATTTCTGTTCCAATGGTACCATAATCTATAGCTGATCTACTGCAACATGACCTCAAAAGCATTGACAATGCGAAAACTTCTTACGAAAAGTGAGTAAATGGAATACGGTGTTGTGATGTAAACTTGCTGTCTTTTACAGTCTACTCACAGCAAAAGAGAATAAAAGAGGAAAAGAGAATAAAAATTGCAGTAAGACATGATCATTTTAAACAAAAGTTTCAAGAGGACCATTCTGTTTGAAAAGAATGTGAAGTAGACCGGCAACTAATCGGGTTGACTCGGCAATTGGGGCAGCAACATCATCAGAGATCCATGCTGAATTATCTTGATGAAAGTAAACTCAGATCTCAATTATCTGTGGGAATGCCGGGATTGCGTTTGTCTGTAATGAATCCTTCCAGCTGTGCTGAAGGTCGCTCAGATATGACGCTGGCTGCTGGGCAGGACTACACCTCTATGGAGTGACGAGCCAGCTCGGGCATTCGTCCATTTTGGATACCAGGAAGTCTATTGGGTCCGGAACACCATGCAAAAACATCGGTGTTGTGACGCAGATAGTCGTGCACCATCGATCTTAAGGCTGATCTCTGTGCGTTGTAATGTGTTGCCCTGCATTGCATGCCGGTGGTGAGGGGTAAACAAAGATTGCCAGAGGTCACCCATAGGTTCCGCCACCTTGCCTGTGCTGCGCTACGCTACTTGGCCACTCTTCTGCGGTCATGTCGCTGATGTTGTTCCACCGTGAATTTGGGGAACGTGAAGCCAGACGCAACAGATGTCTACAGTGATCAATCCAGCCAAGGTTCTCCATTTCCCTGCATTTTACTCTCTATTTGGGCTGGGTGGATGAAAGTGCTGAGTTTGGTTTTGTACCGGGGATCCAGGAAGGGTGGCCACCCAGTAAAACTGTTGTTCATTTTGATGGCTTAATGCGAGGGATCATGTTGGAGGAAAGGATAGAGCATCCAAGCACCTCATGTGAGTGATGGAGCATTGATTTCCCAAGCCTTGGTCGAGGGGCAGTAGCAAACTGATCTTCCTCATCTTCCTCCTCCGGCCTCAAATTTCGCGCCAACGCCTCTTCCAAGGCAGGGGACGTCGGTAACATCGGGGTCTAGGAATACTCCTCTCCTCCTCCTACGCTGCCTCCGGCACAGCTTCACCACAGCCCTGACTTGCCTGAGATGATGCACCCTAGAGAGCTGATGGCCACCTTGCACTAGCTCTGTACCCGATCCTCTGCCTAATGAAGACGATGAAATTGTGAACCTGTCGGGCCTTGTGGATTTGAACGGAGAGAAAGCATCTGTGTCCGTCTCCTCCTCCGTCGCTGGCGGGACCTGTTGTTTCAAAGTGTACAAACGTTAGTTCCAGAACTAAGATCAACCACAATGCTCATGCTGGACAAGGCATTGTCCGCATGAAATTTTGGTGGCTTCTTCAAAACTGGCAAGGATGGTGCAGAGCTCATTTCACCTGCCTCCACTCTTGGTGGGGTTCAACACCCCCGAAGGTCAGCACCGGTGCTTGTCAGGCCATGTGTCACTTCGTAATGGAGTAATGGCATTGCGCTGCTTGCACATTCGCTGGAGCATGTGGAGGGTGGAATTCCAGCATGGTTGCCACGTCAACACGAGACGGTTGACGGGGAGGGCCGAGCTGACGCTGCACGCGCCAGGCAGGGATCGAAGGCAGGTGTGAACGGCGGAAGTGCGGAACTCAGACCATCGAGCCTTCTTCAGCAGCA
The DNA here is from genome assembly GCA_025379985.1 of Phyllomedusa bahiana. Taxonomy (NCBI): domain Eukaryota; kingdom Metazoa; phylum Chordata; class Amphibia; order Anura; family Hylidae; genus Phyllomedusa; species Phyllomedusa bahiana. The sequence continues at coordinate 6,098 of JAODAL010076270.1, read as the reverse complement.
GTCCAGACCCGGGTAGCTCTTTAGGAAATTTTCTGGCGAAAAGGTTCATGAAATATGACAGGAAGGGGATGTGCTCCAGCCTATCCGATCTTAAGGGCGGCCCAGAAGATTCGCCCGTTATCGCACACCACCTTGACTGGCACAAGGAATTCTTGGCACCCAGCCAGCGTTCGGTCTCGTTGCGGAGAGCCGTCCACAGCTCCTGACCTGTGTGTGGACGGTCTCCAAGGCAGATTAATCTTCAACCCGGCTGTGTCTTCTGGGCACGTGGATGCCACCAGAGGACCTTGGGGGAAAGAACCTGCACCATCCCTGCGGTTTTGAAGAGCGGTGCACCGAGCCTGAGACGCCACGTCACCCCCAGAGGACATCCACCCAGCTCATCCCGTGAGCTGTCACAGAGATATAGCGGCCATGGCGTGCTTATCTAGTCCATGTGTCGTGGTGAGATGGACTTTTCCGGAGCACAGATGCAGACAACGCGTTGAATTTTAGTATGACACGTGCTGGACAGGGCAGGGACGGCTTTTCTGGCAAAGAATTCGCCTGGCTCGGCATTCTGGTAATGGGGCAGGTGTGGGCCATGACGTGTGGGGAACCTCCATCTGGTACCAGACGGAAAGGCAACATTTCCAAGGCCAAAAGCCTGGCAATGCGACATTCAGGCTTTTTGGCTTGGGATGGTTTGGGTTAAAGGTGGTGTTCTTCTGCTACCCAAACCTGGAAGCAGAAGGCTGGCTGCTAGACTGGCCGCTGTTCGATGCAGGTCGTCAAACTGGTGGATGGTGAAGGGGTAGGATGGGTCTCTGTGGTGCTGGTGGTACTCGGGGCGAACGGTGGAGTCTGAAGGGGTGGCTGATCCCTGATCCTGACTGTGAGAGGCGTGGGGAGCTGAGGAACGCTTGGTGGTGAGGAGAGGAGGAGGAGGCGGAGACAGTTGGTGTGACTGTGGTTGGAGGCCCGGCTTCTGTCTGGCCTTTTTTGGCCAAGTGTTCCCTCATTTCAAATTGCATTCGCTGCATGTGACTAGACATGTTGGTGGTGGTTAACCACTTAAAAGTTCTTGCTTACTTATGCGTTTACGGCAAAGCTGGCATATGACATCGCTGGGTGATTCAGAGGCTGCGCAAGAAGGCCCAGGCTGAGAGTCACCTGGACCTTTTTGACGGCGATAAGCGAGGAGGGGGTTTGCGCTGACCGTGGCTGGCGGAATCATATCAGCGGACTTTCTGCGACCGCCTCTCCCTTTTTGTGGCGGGTCCCGTATTGACACTACCCCATCGTCTTTCCTCCTCATCACGGATGAAGCGCTCGAAAAGCAAATTCTGCGGAAAAAGAACAGGATGGATCGCATGTCGGTCATATTCATAATCAGCAACACAGGTGACTTGGTCGTCTGACTTTCTGCATCCAGAAGTTCGGGCTACAAGCAAGGGGCACTGCAAGGCGTTGCCGACCGCCCGGATTTTTGACGATTGACCTGCTTCCTTCACTCCTATGATGGCATCAGTAAATCTGGGCGTCAGAGCAGTACTAAATCATCCTCTTGATCTTGAAACATGCCTTTGGACCCAACCGATTTTGTCATTAAGAGGTCTTCAGTCAATGGTTTATTCCACAGTGGTGGGTACACGAGTGACATTTGGGCTGCTTATGTTGGTCGGATGCTGATGATGGATGACGAACGTTTGTGGCCGTGACTGCGAGGCACGAGGAGGTAAGACTGCATATGAGGTTGCATTAATCCACTGAAGGAAAGATTGGTGACGATGTTGTTACTTAGATTCAAAGGGGCGGGACAGCACGATGACAGGCTGACGGTCTGCAACTGACGATCCGCTGGCATGCGTGTTGTGCCAGCACTGGAAGGAGCACCTTCTTTCTTACCTCTAGCTCCATGTGCTACCCCCCTCTTTGCTCGCTTACCACCTTGCATTTGGCTCAATGTTCAGAAATATAAAAATATGAGAAGGTTACGGAATAGTTTGGAAAGGGCTCTTATTAAAAGACGGCAAATCACAGCTATTCTTAAATCCCTCTAATCAAAACATAATTGCTGGGACTCATATTTACTGCTAAGGTGTCTATCAACAAATCTGGGACTGGGCAAAAGTCCATAAAAAAACACGTATCTGTTATGTTTTGTATAATAAACAGTATTTTTTTGAACTTTTCAATTCACCTGTGGAGATTAGAATTGCTGTTTTAAGATTTACGGTAGCTCGCTGCGTCAATGTAAACAATGCTGGGTGCGCGAAAGTCAAAAACACGTAACTGTTTGTTCTTGAAATAATAAATGTATTTTTTGCACTTTCAATTCACCTGTGCGTGAATATAGATTTGCTGTTTTAGATTTACGTAGATGCTGCGTCAAAGAACAATGTGGGTGCGCTAAAGTTCAAAAACACGTAAGTGTTATGTTTTGATATAATAATCTGTATTTTTTGCACCTTTCAATTCCACGATGGTGAATATTAGAATTGCTGTTTTAAGATCTTACGTAGATGCTGCGTCATGAACAATGAGGTGTGCAAAAGTCTAAAAAACGTACTGTTATGTTTGGATATAATAAACGTGTATTTCTTGGCACCTGTCAATTACCTGTGGTGAATATATGAATTGCTGTTTTATGATTTAGTAGATGCTGCGGTCAATGAACAATGCTGGGTGCGCAAAAGTCAAAAAACACGTAACTGTTATGTTTTGGTATAATAAACGGTATTTTTTGCACCTTTCAATTCATGTGGTGAATATAGAATTGCTGTTTTTGATTACGTGGATGCTACGGTCCAATGAACAATGGTAGTGCGCAAAAAGTCAAAAAAACAGTAAATGTGATGTTTTTCGTACGATACACGGTATTTTTGGCAAGACATACAACCTGTCTGACTACAAGATTGCTGTATTGTAATTTAACTACAAAGTGGATATATCAAACGTCACAGGTGTAATGGGTAAAATTGAAATTGAACACCGATCTGAAAATGTATATGATAATAAAAGTGGAGTTTTGCAGCTAACAAAATCTGACCTGCAGTTACTAGAATTGGATGTGTATCCTAATATAAGTTACAGGCTGCCCATATCAGGGAAATTTTTCAATAGCCAAAACTGTTAATAAAAAGATATTCACTACAATGTCTACACTAAGTCTAGGTGAACCTTTATTCCAGTGTTTCTTTATAGATAGAGCTTGTCTGGTTCGCCCGCGTGGCCCCCCACCCCCCCGCTCCACCACCGTGAATTTACAACGGTAGATGCTGCTTTAAAATTTCTCTAGCTCTACTACATAAAATCTTCAAATTCTAATCTCACTAAATTGATAGGATACAGCTATGTAGAGGTTTCTCTGAGCAGGAAATAGACTAATTTGCTGAGCTGTTTGGCCACAGGCAGAGCGCAGTCCTATCCCTATGAGACGCTGAGAGGACATGAGTGCTGAAACAGGAAAACGCTGTTCTATGTAAAACGAGGTCATGTGATTTTTCCAGCCATCGGCAACCATTACACATCCCAGTATGACGTCGCACACACAATCTCACCCTGCTCTATTCTGTAATCTGATTTGCTGGCCGCCAAAAAATTACAGGGGGAAAAAAGCGCATGAAAAAGGTGAGATCTTAATAGATGATGCTCAGGATTTTAAACCTTAATTATGCATGATCTGGAAATTTCGATCACCATAAAAACCTTGCCGATTTCAACTTTGTCGATAAAAATCGCTCAACACTACTCATTAACCAACCTGTAAACAATTCTCCCCCTGCTGTTTGTTCAATGAGATAATAGTGAGTGTCTTCATACACATGTCTAGGCAGTGTCCTCTGGCTGCTCAGCAGTAAAAAGCTTGATTTATGTAAAATAAACAGATACTGTAATTAGGGTTTTGTTTTGGGATCAGATAAGAAGTCTGTTAGTAGTTTGCAGAAGCCTATCTGATCTAATTAGCATCTGAAAAGAAGAGACAGTGCACAGACTGTACAGGCTGTATGCAAATGATGCATATGGAAATGAGTCAGTCTGAAACTCAGGAAGTGGCAGTGTATTCATTCATGGCATTGTCTGAAACTCTGAAGGGAGACAAACTCCTTTAAGTTTAGTCTTTTAACTTTGGAAGATAATCTGAATTAAAACATGCTTGATAAAAATGCTTTGTGGGCATTCACAGTTATAAATGGGTTAGTGCTGGAAAGTGGATTCAATGTAAAGTTATTGTTTGAGGTGTTTGGAAAATCTCCTTTTGATCTGAGGGGTCAGATAGAATTTTAGTTGTTATTTCTCCATGAAAAGGGGGGCAAGGTCCAGTCGACTTTAAGTTAATAGACTTCTTGATTGGTGCGTGATCTGACTTTTTATCGATCTATTTTTCATTTTCTCTATCTTTTGTTGGGTCAATTTATCCACATAGTGTAGCACATTTTTATTGAAGAGCGCCTGATGGTGCGAAACGATTATAAGTGTGTGTTCTTATATATGGAAAGGTAACTCTATTTTCATTTTTATTGGAATAAAAACATTTTTAAAAACCATATCCTCGCTAATCACGAGGGTTTTCTTTTCCTTCTGGATACTGAGCGCCGGGTCCATATTTTTCGGTCCTCATCTTGCTGTTCGTTCCCGCTTGCGGCTCCGGAGAGAGTGACCTGCGGCTGCTATTCGAAGGCTCGGATAGTGCCACCCTTGCCCGTACGAGCTGTTTTGCCTCTATAATAATACGCACACAGTCTAGGTGGAGCACCTTTTATATTCTGTTGTTTACATTGCTTTATCTTAGGTCTTACTTTCACCATAGAGCAACCACCTCTGTGTTTTTCTTTCTATTTTCTTCAGTAGTGGGGTATTAGTAGTTACTTATCGCACTTGTACAAGGTAAGGGATTTCTGACTCCGTTCTTGCGACTGCACTGAGTGCAGTGTCAAAGAGGCTATTTAAGATGGCGCTGGGGTCTCCCATGAAAGCCCGCCAAACACCGCGTTTCAACCGTCCGGTTCAGATTAAGATTTCTCTTACTGGAGGATCTCCCCAGGAAATGGCGAAGTGCAGGAGTGAATCGCAGCCAGCTGGTGTTCCTCCCAGTACTTTCTGTACCTCTTCTAGGGGTTCCTGACCCAGGCAGCCCGCAGGCCCCACAGGCCCAAGTGTTTCGTGGAGCAGGGTCCGATGTACGGGGTAGATCTTTCACTTCCAAGCTCACAAAAGGTGCAATATGGCAAGGGAATATGTTCTGCAGCGTTAGAGTGCTGAAAGAAACTCCCAAGTTGGTTTCTATCTTGTAGATGGTTTTAGATTAACAGAGTCCTGAGAGGAGCAGTTGTGAGACACGTCTGTCTCCTTCAGCGTCCAGGCCACGCCCCTGAAATCATATTTTTGAAGGTACATTGTTCTTAATTTTCTCCTCAAATCTGTTAGATAGTTTTTGTTTTGAGGGGATGGATCAAGTTTAAATGATTTGTCTTGTTTCTTAATGTCAGACAATAAGTCACACAGGGCTTGTTGGTGTTTTTTTTTCTCTGCTTGCTATATAGATAAATATATCTATAATAAAGTCTTTATGGGCACAGCACAGGAATCTACTAGAGACAGAAAAAATGCTAGATGAAAAAAAATAATTTAAGATGCAATACATGAGCTGGTGTACTGTTACTTATGAAGAAAATTATTGAGGTGCCAGAGAGAAATATTTGGGAATCGAATTTACAATTCTAGTCACATTTCTACAGGGGAGTTGTTGAACAACGTGATATATAGCCAATATTTGAGGATAACAGCTCATTAAGAACTATTTTGTCTAGTAGAAAAAAGTCAATTCTAGAGTGTACATTTTTAGGGACAGAAAAAAAGATATCTCTTGTCTAGTGTTGAGCGATTACGTTGACTAACGCTATCGGTCGATGGTCGATAGTCGGCCAGCATCGACAAGATATTCAATGGTCGATGATAGATTATCACCGATGACCATTAAAGTCTATGGGAGAGCAACAACACTTCATTCTTACACCCAAACAGGGCTGGAGAAGCTGGAATTAAAATCCACAACAGTCAAATGGATACGTGCTACATCTTAGCAACACACTTAGGTTAAAAAGCCCAAAAAAAAA
>JAODAL010076269.1:0-13694 GCA_025379985.1 Phyllomedusa bahiana | reverse complement strand
ATCAAACCATTTCCGCATCAAGGGGGGGATTATTTGGGGGCCTATCATCAAATCAGTCTACAAAAGACACTGTTGTGGACATCAAAAATTACCATCGGGGAAGAGTTTTTGCCGTGCTTCATTTTGGGCCAAGGAACGCTTGGCTGAATCCTCAGTGAATACCCAAATTTCAACTCAAGCCCTCTGAACCGTCAATGGTTTAACAATCCCTCCGTCTTATGCAAGTTTTACAATTCTTTCAAGGACTTTTTTTTACACCAAAAACTCTCCTTGGGGCAAAGAGTGTTTTCAAACCCTAAAAAAATTATCCAACTCCACTCGGGAATCTTGGATATCACGCCTTTCAACTTTTTCCCTATTTTGAAGATTGGGCCAACTTCAAAGCCCTGAAAAAAAAAGGAAAGCGTTTTGAACCTTTTGGATACTTTCTTGCAGTTAGTCCTTTGCAGGGCTGTCATACTTGCTCAGAGCTATCTTTGTGCAAATTTGTCTTGAAAAAACTAGACATCTTTTGGGGCCATTTCATTTTTTGCTCTCATGATCTAAAAGGGGACCCAAAAACAGTCGCAGCACCTCATTCAGTAAACACGCATCCCGTAACAATCCCCATTTACTGATCCCTGAAAATGTCACTTTGAAAGATGTACTACCTCAACCCAGCCACTCTGTTTTCCTCTTAAAGGGGGGAAGATGAAATGAAATCAGTTTCCCATAGATGAAGACAAGACTGCAGGGAAACCCTTTTTTGACGTTTTGAACAAGCGGAGTCTGAAACCTCCCACCCTTTCTACTGTCTTCATCAAATTGGGCCCCGACTATTTGCTTCACAGATGGATCCAGATTTGGGACGATAAAGGACTTCCAAAAGGGTTTTTGCTGTTTCCCTTGAAAAAAACCGTGAAGGCGCATCTTTACTTCGAAATCCCAGCCCAAAAAGGCTGTAACAAAGCTTGAAAGTCCCCAAAAGAGAAGACCTTGAACATATACACGACTCCCCTATGACTTTGGCCTAAGGGGGCCCTGCGAGTTTCCAGACATAGGGGAAGCCCAAAAAAGAATCAAGAAGTCTTCGCTCTGAGCATCTCCCCAATTCCCAGCTCAAGTGGGCCCTTTTGAAAAAAAAAAAGCCCAAGGAAAATAAGACAGTAGAATAAAGGCACCTACAGAGCAGACTTGGGTGCAAAGGCCACGCTCTCTTCCCCCGGGTTCGAGAGGAAGCAGGGGTGGGTGTATATGTGTGACGAAGGGAGAGAAGAAATAAAGAAATGTGAGAAGAAAAAAAAGAGAATGTAAGAAAAAGAAAGAGAAGTAGAAGAAGAAAGAGAATGTGGGGAAGAAGAAAGAAATTTAAAAAAAAAGGGGGAAGGATAAGAAAAAAGGAAAAATGAGAAAAGGAAAGAAAAAGAAAGAAGGAAAGAAGAATGTGAGAAAAATAAAGAAGGAAAAAAAAAGAGGGAAAAAGAAAAGAAGAAACCAAGACAAGATGCATTGAATCCAGGTGTTAACCTTGAACATCTCAAACAACCCGAACAAGCCCAAGGAAAGGAAAAGGGGGGGGAATGGGAGCAGAAATACACCAAGATGGTTTAAGGAAAGACAATAGACTTGTTTACCAAGGGGTTTTCCCTGTAGTAAAAAGGCCTGAACTACCCACAATGAACTAACCAATGATTTCTTCAATCAAAAATAAACCTAGCCCCCAAAAACCATTTCCCCCGGCAAGTGCCCGCTAGAAGTTTGAAAAAATGCAATACTTTAAAACCCCGGGGATAGGCCAACAAAGGAAAAATTTTTTGGGCTAAACATATACCTCTTTCCCGCGGATCCAGATGAAAAACATTGAATTACCCAAGAGTGGAAAAATACAATAGGGGGGGTGGATTGTTCTCAGGATACCGAAGTTACCCCTTTACCAACATCTGCCCGAATCACTGGAAGAAACATTGACTGATTATATGCAGTTTGGGACCCTGAGGGGTTTTTTAAAAACGACCAAAACCCGCCTTCACTGGAAAATAACCAGAGAATTTTTAAACTAGTAGGAGTGACCTCGGCCTGCACACTCTCTCCATCCCAAAAACACAGGAAAGGGAAAGAAAAGAAACACTCTGAAAACAAAATTTGAAAATAAACAATGAAAATCTCTTTCCCGGCCCAGATCCTACCCCTTACACTCTATTTTGTCAGAAAAACCCCCAGGTGCCCCATGGCTCATCCTCAGGAGTGTATTTTCGGCCCACCCAAATAGGGGGGTGATCTAGGGGGGTACAACTTGAGTGCAGGGAAGATTGCCTTGTAAATTATTTATAAAACTGTGCAAAATTTGAAATAATCATCCATATGTTCTCCTCCATTCCATTGAGACTTATCAAAGCTAGATCCTGGTGACTTTGTTGCATGCAGAAAACATCAAACTCTCTGGTCCCAGATTTGACCATACCAAGTACCCGATGTCCCCAACCTCTTTGAACTTAAAGGGAAGACCCACCGGGTGCATGTTCCACTGCAAAAAGTGCTGCACCAATAAGTACATAATTTTTTTTCCCTTACCTTTCAAATTTGTTGTCTTGTTTTGGGTTAAAAAAATGCAAGGGGACAAAAAAAGGGGTTCCCTGATAATTCAAAGCGGGCCCGGGTCAAAGGTTAAATCACTTACCCCCAAAACAATCAAAAAAAAGTATGAATGGGTAAATTTAAATTTTTTTGATCAATAGGGTTTAACCCCCCTTAAAAGGACCCCCACCTTTTGCCCTTCCTGACACACCCCCATTTTTAAAATTTGGGCATATGTCATTTTATGTGAGAATAATTTTTTGAACTTTTCCCTAGCCATGTGATTCAGAGATTGTTTTCTCGTGAAAATTTTCTTTAAGTTATAAGAAATTTTTTTATTCATACAATCTTGTTTGTTTGTGAAAAATTCAAAATTTCATGAAATTTGGAAAAAATTGCGATTTTGAAAGTTGCAAAATTTCTGCGTGCAAGACAGATAATTATTCCCCAAAAATATTTATAACTACACTACCATATGTTCACTATAGGTTGGCATCTTTTTTTAAATGTCTTTTTTTTTTTTTTCGACATTAGGGGCTTAAAATTTTAGTAAAATTTTCCCACATTTCAAGAAAATTTGCAATTACATTTTTTTAGGGACCACCAGTTCTGACGTGTTTTGGGGGGCCTGCTTTTAGATACCCCTAATGAACCATCTAAAACTAGACCCCTTAAATATTTACAACACTTTTGGGAAAAGTTTGATAACCCCTTTAGATATTTCAAAAAATTTAAAAGCAAAGTGGAGGTAAAATTTTCAAAATTCATTTTTTTTTGCAGTTTTTCAATTTTTATCCATTTTTCAGTGGAATACGTAAATTGACTAGGAAAAATAAATTAATAAAATTCCCCATCTGCCGTTTTTAGGAATACCCTTATTGGCCCTGGGCATTATTTGGCCCCCCATAAGCCCCAGAATAGGGGACCCAAACTTACTCTGGGGCCTCATTTTCAGTAAGATTTTTTTTAGGGGCCATTTGGGGTTTGGGGACACCCTAAGGTCTAAAACTTAATAAACCCCCCTAAATAGACCGAATTGGAAACACACCCCTTAAGGAATAACCGGGGGTCATTGAGTATATAGACCCCACCGTGATTCCAATTTTTTTTAGCATAAGGCTGTGAAAAAAAAAAAAAACTTTTTTTTTCCAATAATTTGAAATTTTAGTTAAAAATGTTTATATATAAAAGGAATCTAAAAAAAAAAAAAACCTAAAATTTTGTTAAGCAATTTTTCAGTTGGGCAATACCCACTGGGGGTGAAAAAAGCTTTTTGGGGCTAGGGGGCGTATAAGGGGGGAGCGCTTTTTGGTTTTTGGGAACGCAGATTTTGGTGGACCATTCGCTTTTGAAACCCCCCCAAAGTGCGAAACGAAACCTTCCAGAAGCCCCCCTTTTTGGGATTCAACACCCATCGGGGATCTCATCTGGGGTTACTGTGCATTTTGGATGACAGTTGTTCCATAGTTTTTTTTTAGCATTGGGAAATGAAAAGGGGGGGAAAAAACCGTTCTCATTTTTTTTTTTGGTTTCAATTTTACGCATTGCCGTGCGTGTAAATGATTTTGATAATTTACTATGGGGGTCGGTACAATTAAACAATATATAGATTTTTTTATAGTTTTTTCTGTTTTATTTATTTTTACCATAGAAATACGTCAAAAAAATTTGCTTTTTTTGTTGTCCTATTCTGACAGCCAAAAACTTTTTTTTTTTCGTGTGCAAGCTGTGTAGGGTTTGTTTTTTGGGGGTGAGTTGAATTTTTATTGTACCATTATGGGGTGTATGATGCTATGTTACTTTTTTTTAAGGGTTTTTTGAGATTTTGAACAAAATACAATTTTGGGTAGTGTTTTTTATTTTATTTTTTATAGCGGTCACTGTAGGGTTATTGAATTAGCTTTACTCACAGGTAAATTTCATTACACCGATACCCAAAATTTAAATTTTTTTTTTTTTACTGCTTTTTCAATAAAAACATTTTTATTCAATCAGGAAAATACTTTTTTTCATCGCCAATCCGAGAGCCATAATTTTTAAATTTTTCTGTGTTTGGGACGTGTGGGACTTGTTTTTTCAAATGATTGACTTTTTTTATATCATTTTTGGGGGACAAGGTTTTTTCGTTTTAATCCTTTTTTGGAGGGGCCCGGGTGAAAAAATACTGAAACCTAGAGTGTTTTTTTAAAATTTTTTTTTTTTTTTACAGGGGTCACCATGCAGATCCGTTAAGTTAGCTTTACTCTTTGGGTCGCTCGATTTGGCGATACCCATTTTTATAGTTTTTTTTTTAACTAAGCACTTAAAAAAAAAAAAAAGGGTTTTTGTGTGAAAAAAAATTTTTTTGCACGCTATCTTCTAGAGCTTTTCATTTTCTTTTTTCCCTATACAGGGTTTTTAGGACTTTTTTTTTGCGGGGTAATGACTTTTAAATTTTGGAAACTTTGGTGTTTCTAGGATTTTTTTATCGCTTTTTATTCCTTTTTTTGTGTGCGGGATGAAAATAAACTTAATTTTGGATTGTTTTTTTTTTTTTTTTTTTTAAGGTTCACCGAAAGGGTTAAAAAACTAAATTATAGGGCAGGTCGTTACGACCCGGGGATACCAAAATGGGTACTTTATTTTTTTTGATTTTTTTTGGGGGGATTGGCGTTTGTAAAGGGGGAAAAGGGGGGTGTCTATTTTTATTTTATTTTTTGTGTTTGTTTTTCATGTTTTTCTCTTTTTTTTACTTTTTCACGTTTTTTTTTTTACTTTTCCCCATAGGGGATTTGAAGAGAGATCTTTTGATCTTTTTCAATAGGGAAACAGTACATAGTTTTTTGCTATGACTGGTTCCCTTTAAACTGTCAGTCACGATGCCCCGGGGCCCCCCACAGGGCACGGGCCCCCGGGGGGTCGTGATCATAACAAACCCCGGAAGGGATTCTCTGCCCTCCCTTTATCTTGGAGGAGGAGCTCCGGGTCGCCGATCCGTGCGTGTGCCGCCGACAAGCGCAGGGGGAGCGATCTCCTTGCGTCTCTCTTAATTATTGCGACCCGATGTCGGATAATTAAAGGGGGTTAAACCCGGCCCCCCCCCCGGCGATCCGGGGTGGGGCCCACCTGCGGGATGTCACTGTAAATACACTGAACCCCGCGCCGATCGCGCGAACCTGCCTTAGATTTTTCGGGGATCCCTGGGCGTATCCATCCCAGGTGCGTGAACCCCAAACCACCTGGACGTATGGATACGGCCCGGGGCGTGAAGGGGTTAAAAATTTCACCCAGATGCCTTACAAGGGATATAACAATTAAAGGCCCCTCCTCATGACTCTCCAAATCTTAGGTTATGAGATTGTAAACAACCCTTGATCCTCTGCCGGGGGGCTACTCTGAGTGGACCTGGTGGACGTGGGCAACTCTCATCCTACCATCCCCAGGCCTGGGAGGAGGCCCGGGGGTTGCTTTTTTTACGCCCCCTTGGAAACAACTGACATTGGGTTTAGTGGGTTCAAACCCTCTCCACCCGTTCACCCTGCTGCTATAAAATTTTCGTTTTGGGAAGAATCAATCACCTTCCCGCCCTAGGGGGCGTTAGAACAATTTTTGTTTTTGGGGGGGGTGTCAAGTTGAAATTTAAGAAAAAAAACATCAGAAGTTGTTCCATCATTATATTTTATTAAACTATCAGAAAGTTTTTAAACTGCTTTTACTGCTATACACCTTATCGAAGTATCAGTTTCTCTACACACTTTCTTGAGACAGATGCAGTGTCTGTGAAACCAAGAAAGTAAGGCTTCCTCCCCCCCCCAGAGTACAGAGCATTTGAAATTATCATATAGCTAATGTTATACATACTTGCAATATAACTTGTCTCTTAGCGACCACCAATTAACCAATCATGTAGTGATAAAATAGTCATGTGATTAAAAAGTTCTATTGGAATGTAATTTACTGTGATTAAAATCAGATTCCATGTCCGAAACGGAAGGTGTCGGTCATGTTTTCTCGGGCTCTGGCTGCCGGCAGCAATAATAATAATATAATTCGGAAGAGGCATTTAATTGGATAAGGAGTGGAACAAAGATAGATTCCACACCTGATTTAATCATCTTGACAGTTGTATCATTTCATTAAATGGACTTCAGAATAAGGGGACAGTGCAAACAAGCAACTTTGCAATTGGATGTCATTAGCAAAGCTGTCTTGTTTTCACAGGATCCCTTATCTTCGTTTTGTGTAAACAATATTTCCCAGCGCCTGTCGGATTCTACCTCCTTTCATTTCATTGGCTGCCGACTACTAATTTACATTCTGTTCGGCCCCCGGTCATATTCAGGGGGACACGTCTGGCACTTCAGGATCTAAATCCCTGGCAGCGTAGTGTGTTACTGATGGTAGCCTTTGTTACGTTGGTCCCAGCTCTCTGCAGGTCATTCACTAGGTCCCCCCGTGTAGTTCTGGGATTTTTGCTCACTGTTCTTGTGATCATTTTGACCCCACGAGGTGAGATCTTGCGTGAAGCCCCAGATGGAGGGAGATTATCAGTGGTCTTGTATGTCTTCCATTTTCTTATTATTGCTCCCACAGTTGATTTCTTCACACCAAGCTGCTTGCCTATTGCAGATTCAGTCTTCACAGTCTGGTGCAGGGCTACAATTTTGTTTCTGGTGTCCTTAGACAGCTCTTTGGTCTTTACCATAGTAGAGTTTGGAGTGTGACTGTTTGATGTTGTAGACAGGTTTCTTTTATACTCTTAACAAGTTGAAACAGGTGCTATTACTACAGGTAATGAGTGGAGGACAGAGGAGCCCCTCAAAGAAAAAGTGACAGGTCTGTGACAGCCAGAAATCTTTCTTGTTTGTAGAAGAAAAAATACTTAGGGCGACATGTATGAATTCGAATGCGTACTTTTTTTTTACTTGGCGCCGACACTCCAGTTCTAAATAGATATAGAAGAGTGTAGAATATGACAGTATGAAGATTTTTGGCGCTTAATGCGCCAAACTTTGTATGGGCAAAGAGTGTAATGCGCCAAACTAGGCGCATTAAGCTCTATGTAATGTGCCAAAAATCTGTCGTATTCTACACTCTCAGAAGCTCATAATCCGAGCATTGAAACATTAAGAGGGCAACATGTATGAATTCAAATGCATACTTTTTTTTTACTTGGCGCTGACACCACAGTTCTAAATAGATATAGAAGAGTAGAATACGACAGATTTTTGGCGCATTACATAGAGCTTAGTGCGCCAAGTTTGGCGCATTAAGCTCTATGCCCATACAAAGTTTGGCGCATTAAGCTCAATGTAATGCGCCAAAAATCTGCCGTATTCTACACTCTTCTATATCTATTTAGAACTGTGGTGTCGGCGCCAAGTAAGAAAAAAGTATGCATTTGAATTCATACATGTCGCCCTTGTCCACCATAATTTGCAAATAAATTCTTTGCAAATCAGACAATGTGATTTTATGGATTTGCTTTCTTAGTTTGTCTCTCATAGTTGAGGTTGACCTATGATGTCAATTACAGGCCACTCATCTTTTTAAGAGGGAGAACTTGCACAATTGGTGGCTGACTAAATACTTTTTTACCCCACTGTATTTACACTTCTTTTTTTTTATTACATATATCTTGTGCCACACACAGAGCTATAATATTTAGCTTTTGAACATGGTGAGAAATAGAGGTGGTAAGCGAGCAAGGAGGGGTGTAGGAAGTGGAGCTAGAGGTACGAGAGAAGGCGCTCCTTCCAGTGCTCCAGACAACACACAAGCGAGCACATAGTCAGTTGCAGGACTGTCAGGCCTGTCATCACTTGCTCAGTTCCCTGTGCTTCTCGATACTGAACAACGTCGCCAATCTGTTCTTCAGTGGTTATCAGACCCTGCATCCAGCAGTTTTAGAGCTCTTTGATGACACAATGTGGTTGGGGTCAGAAGGCATTTCAAAAGATCAAGAAGCCAAAGAGGATGATTTTGTCCTCAGAGGATGAGAAGGAAGCTGGTCTGTTGGCAGAAATACCGAGTGGTCAGCAATGCCTTGCAGTGCCTGTGGCTTCTAGCCCGCAGCTTGAGGATATAGACTGTCAGGAAGAGGAAGTCACCTGTGATGATGATGACATTCCTGATCCACTGTGGTCTTTTGAGCAGAAGCTGGTGAGCTCATCATCAGTGGAGGAGGAGGATGATGGGGTAATGTTAGTGCAGGTCCGTCCTCAGAAAGAGAGAAAGCGGTCGCACAAGTCCGCTGACATTACTCCGCCAGCCATGGTCAGTGGTGGCAGCGGGAACACCGGTACTAGGTTTTCAGAGTCGAAGAGGTCCAGGACCTGTGAAGCCTTGGCCTTTTTCGATCAAGCCTCAGATTCACCGACTGATGTCATATGCTGGGTTTGCCATCAACGCGTCAGTAGAGGGAAGAATGAAAAGAGTTTAAAGATTGACGAGCATGAGCAGGCACATGCATGGAAAGCATGAACTGATGTGGAATAGTCGCTTGGAGAAAAAAGGCCACACACAGGTTCTGGGCTTCCAACCACAGTGACAACTTCTGCCTCCTCCTCCTCTGCCACTTCCAAGCCCAAGCGGTCCTCTTCTGGCAATGTGCCGGAGCAGCATGAGCAAGCACCATCCCCAGTTCCAGATACTGTTGGCCGATTCCCAACACCAGCAACACAGCCTAGACGTTCCCTTTCCACCATTGTGACCAGTCCGGCAGCCAGTCTTCTGTGTACCAGTTGTGGGAGCATAAGAAACGCCTTTACCAAAACCATCCCACAGCCAAAAGCCTGAATGTCGATATTGCCAGACTTTTGGCCTTGGAAATGTTGCCTTTCCGCCTGGTGGACACAGATGGATTCCGCCACGTCATGCCCTGGCATGCCCAATACCAGATGCCGAGCAGGCATTTCTTCTCCAGAAAAGCTGTCCTGCCCTGAACCTCGATGTTTCCCATTGGCATGTTCTTGCTGCCACTAGTGGTACTGCCGTCTAATCTAGTCTAGCCTGCATAGGCGTGAGTTCAAGTTCTTGGGTCCTGGTGCGAAAAGTGAATATAGGGCTCCTGCCAGTTAGCATGTACCATACCGGTGTCTTCTTATATGTCAAAGGGGCTTCTGTGCCCTCTCAGGATGCAAGGCTCGTAGCGGCTGCTACCGCTGCACCCTTATAATTACACCTCTGCCAGCTGAACCTCCATGTTCCCCATTGGGATCTTCTTGCTGCCACCACATATATCACATGTACAAAGCTTACAAACATAGGCATAACTTGAAGTTCTTGGGCCCTGGTGCAAAAAGTGAAACGAGGCTCCTGCCAGTTACCATGTCCCAAATTTCCAATATCGGTATCTTCTTATGTGTCAAAAGGGTTTTGGACCCCCCTTAGGATGCAGGGCCCATAGCAGCTGCTACCGCTGCCCCTCCTATAGCTACGCCTCTGCTTGCAAGTTGTCCTTATCTTTTCAGTTACTTTTAAAGGAATGAAGTATTTAGCCTCTCAATTTTTTTCTGTGACTTTAGAGAAAAATTTTTCTTCACTAAGTTTTTCCCAGTATCCAGTTTATGTTATGGATGGTAATTCCAGCTTCTCCCTCCCTTTATAGGTATAAAAAATTAACCAGAACATCTTCTCCCATTGACTTTAATGGGGTTCAACTCGAACTCAAACATTTTACTGTTCGATCAACACTAGTTAGGAGATCCAACATCCAATAAAGCTAATGTAACCCCTTTCCCCCAAAGCTTACACAGATGTGAAAAGGGTCTATGTTATGTAAAAAATGGGGTTTTTGCCACTAAACCATCAAGGCGGAAGCGCAATTCAAATCTCTCTGATGGCCACTTACAAAAGTTGGCAAGTATGCAATACTTAAAAACAGAGGTGGGAGTGGAATGCCCCGAGCGCCACTCACCCGTGTGGCGGCCCAGCGGCATGTCCTGGTATAGGCGGCGTGATGAGTCACACGGAGACTAGTTCTAGTAGCGAGCTCCTTGGCTGAGGGAACGGGGGGGGGTAAAAATACTTTTTTTCTTTTTTTTTCAAATCGAAGGGTCCCTACTACAGTTCTTTTTATAATTAGGGGCGTATATACCTACAGGGGCAAACATCCCTAAAGGGTGCTATATACATACAGGGGGCATGTATACTTACAGCGGGCTATAAGCCCCTGGGGGGGCGTATTTTTTCGGGGGGCTTCACCGAAGGGGGCCATACACTTAAGGGGGATATACCCCTATGGGGGACTGTTACTTAAAGGGGGAATATAAAAACGGGCTAACAAAACGGGGGCTTATATCTACAAAAGGGAAAAAAAAACCTACAGGGTGTGTGTATTTATATATATATAATATATATTTTAATATATTATATATTATATAAATTTTTGGTGTGGTTTACGGGGGGCTTATACCAAAGGGGGCATGTGGTGAATAAGCACATGGACGGTATAACTTGGGAAATATATTCTTGTGGAGGCAATACAAAAGGGATATATTATATTTAGGGGGCAAAATATATACCTACGGGGGCTTAACCACCACACTGGGGGGAAAAAATCCCTGAGGGGCTATAATTACGGGAGACTGTATATACCTACAGTAGGCGTATTTTACGGGGGTCTATTTTCCTGCCTATTTTTTACAGGGGGCGCAAAATACTTATCTACCTACGGGGGCCTATCCCTTTTCCTGTCAAGGGGGCGTTATTCCCCCAAGGGGGAATTTAACTATCTGCCTACAGGGGGCTTAACCTTTATTTAATTTGGGCCAAAATGCTACACCTACTTAATGGGGGGGGCCCCTAAAGTTAGGATTGGGAGGGGAAAACTGGGAAACGGGAAATCAAGATGCTTCTGTAAATTTTGCAGGGGTGAGTTGTGGTAGGAAAATCCCATGGCTTGGGTCTATGAAGAAGAGAAGGAAGAAAAAATCATCACAAAATAAAATCATAAGAAAACACTCCTTGGTCCCTATATCGAGGTTTATTTTCCTTTTGTTTTGTATGCTGTAGTTTCTGTCATGTATGGGGGGTTGGGTTTGGGGGGGTCCCCCTATTTTTCTCTGTTGGGGTTTGAGGTTATACCGAGCGGTGTCTGCCCTCTTGCTCTCTATATGGCTGTTTAGGTTTACCCGAGCTGGTGTTGCCCTCTATGTGGCCTATATGGCGGTTTAGGTTTTATAGGTGTCTACCTATTTGTCTCTATTGGTGCGTTTGGTTTTACCTAGCTGGTGTTGATCTCTATGGGTCTCATATGGCGGTTGTAGGTTTTTCCCAGTGGGTCTGACCTCTATTGGGCTCTATTTTGGCGTTTTGTAGGGTTTTACCGAGGGTGTTTGACCTCTATTGGTCTTATATGGCTGTTGTTTATACCTGAGCTGGGTCGACCTTATTGGTTCTTATGGGGGGTTTTGGTTTTAAACCCGACTTATTCTACCCCTATGTGGGGCTCTATATGGGCGGTTTTGTAGGGATACCTGATGATCCGACCTCTATTGGTCCATATGGGGGGTTGTAGGGTTTTACCTAGCTGGGTTACCTTATGGGCTTATATCGGTTTGTAGGTTTTTACCCGGTGGGGGTCTGACCTCTATGTGGTCTCTTATACTGCTGTTTTAACCGGCTGGTGTTACCTCTATGTGGGTTTATATGGTTTTTGTTTATTATACCGAGTGATTCTGACCACTATGTGTTCTTTATGCGGGGTTGTAGGGTATACCTGGCTGGGTCTGAAACCCCCTATGTGGTTCCCCCCCCTTTTGGCGTTTTTGGTTATACTGAGCTGATGCCTGACCCCTATGGGGCCTATATGGCGGTGTTGTGGGTTTTACTGGGGTGGGGTTTTGCCTTATGTTGGGTTTATTCTGTTGTAGGTTATACTGAGCTTTCGACCTCTAGTGGGCTCTATATGGCGGGTTTAGGGGTATACCGAGTGGTGTTTATCTCATGTGGTCTCTATATGGGGGGTGTTTAGGTTTTACATTTTTGTTATTTAAAAATTAAATTTTTCACTTATTATTTGTTGGAGGCCAATCACACTTGCTCATAATGTTGTTAAGGCAGTACTCTGCAGTGTTTAGTTAAAATATTTATTTTTTCATGTTAGGAAATAAATACATTCGCTTCAGGAAATGTGCGCATGGCGTTTTTCAATCCGAAAAACATATTGACAAACGATGTGTAAAACGTATCCAAACACGTACCCAAAGTGTGGTGTGTTTGGATACGTTTTCTGTGCAGCAGAAACATACCCTATAGCAGCAGTGGCGAACCTATGGCATGCGTGCCAGAGGTGGCACTCAGGGCCATTTCTGCTGGCCCGTATGCCTAGCTGGCCACTCGCTGGCTTACTGCACTGTGACCCGATGCCCCTACTAGGCCGCCCCATTACAGAGTCGTAGTTACATCACGTGCGCGCCTGTCCTCGTTGCATAACCCCCATATTTGTGATGGGGAGCACCGGAGGACCTTGCGCTGTGGATTGCTATATATACTGTTGGGAGTGGTTATATACTGCTTGGGAGCTGGCTATAACAGCTTGGGGAGCTATAAACGCTGGGAGCTTATTACTGCTGGGGAGCTGGCTATTACAGCTGGGGAGCTGCTATATAAGTTTGAGGAGCTGGCTATATATTGGCTGTGGGGAGATGGCTATATATTGGCTGTGGGGAGTCCTGGCTATATACAGGCTGTGGGGAGTCCTGGCTATATACAGGCTGTGGGGAGCTAGCTATATACAGGCTGTTGGGAGCTGGCTATATACAGGATGTGGGGAGCTGGCTATATACTGGCTTTGAGGAGCTGGCTATATACAGGTTGTGGGGAGCTGGCTATATACTGGCTGTGGTGAGTGGTATAATAATAATAATCTTTATTTATATAGCGCCAACATATTCCCCCGCACTTTACAAAATAGAGGAATAAGCACAGACAAACCAACTTACATTATAAAAAAGCTACTGACAAATGAGGGCACCCAAAGGGGTGAGGGCCTGCTCGCAAGAGCTTACAATCTATTAGGGTGTATGGGTAACAAAGCCCGACAAGTGCTTGGTTTCAATGGACCAGCCATGTTTCATAAAATGGGTGTATACATAAAAAAGTGGGTAACTCCCCTCCCCAAACCCAAAACTATATACGATAAGTGCCCGTGGGGTTTT
>JAODAL010076268.1:0-13694 GCA_025379985.1 Phyllomedusa bahiana | reverse complement strand
TTTTAACTCCCCTTAAAATGGGGGCACTACATACCGATAGGGGGCCTACATACTAAGAAATTGGAGACCTACACTATATGGTCAATGTATGGAGGTAATATACAGTCTGCAGAGCCTGTGTACACTGGTGTCTACCACTATATGGTCAATGTATGGAGGTAATATACAGTCTGCAGAGCCTTTGTAAACTGGAACAACCACTATATGGACACTGTATGGGGGTAATATACAGTCTGCAGAGCCTGTGTACACTGGTACTACCACTATATGGTCACTGTATGGGGGTAATATACAGTCTGCAGAGCCTGTGTACACTGGTATATACCACTATATGGTCACTGTATGGATGTAATATACAGTCTGCAGGGCATTTGTACACTGGTACCTACCACTCTATAGTCACTGTATTGAGGTAATATACAGTCAGCAGAGCCTGTGTACCATGGGCGTCGCTAGGCAGATTCATTCGGGGCACGAGCCCCAAATGAATCCGCCTGTGCCCCGAGTCTCGGCGTCTCCAGCCGCTGCCTTGGCCTGGAGCGCTCCTGTGTGCGGGCGGCGCCCGCCGATGTCTCTGACTGCGCGGCCGTTTCACAGCAGCCGCGCAGTCAGAGTCGGGGAGGAGGCAGGACGGATCGTTCCCGTCCTGTCTCCTCCCCTGTATGTACGTGCTCACCGAGCGCCGTACATACATCTGAGCGTCACAGGGGGCGTGACGCGCCGCTTTCATCACCCCCCTGTGACGCTGGTGATCCTCTAAGCCGGCAGATATGCCGGCCGAGGAGATCCCGGGCCCCGCGAGACGGGGTAAGCAGCGTGATGACATCACGCTGCTTACACCATTCTCAACTGCAGGACCCAGGACGCGCGGACCGGGCCCATTAGGTAAGTAGGTTTTTTTATTTTATTTTTATTAGGTAAGGGGGCAAGACACTGGCTACAAGGGGGGCAAGACAAGACACTGGCTACAAGGGGGACAAGACAAGACACTGGCTACAAGGGGGACAAGACACTGGCTAAAAGGGGGGAAAGACACTGGCTACAAGGGGCAAGACACTGCTACAAGGGGGGCAAGACACTGGCTACAAGGGGCAAGACACTGGCTACAAGGGGCATAAGGGCTACAGGGGGCATAATGGCTTCAGGGGAAGACACGGCTACAAGGGGGCATAATGTGCTACAGGGCAAGACACTGGCATACAAGGGGGCATAATGTACAGGACAAGACACTAGCTACATGGGGAATAATGGCTACAGGGGGCAAGACACTGGCTACAGGGGCATAATGGCTACAGGGGGCAAGAAACTGGATACAAGGGGCATAATGGCTACAGGAGGCAAGACACTGGCTACAGGGGGCATAAATGGCTACAGGAGGCAAGACACTGGCTACAGGGGGCATAATGGCTACAGGAGGCAAGACACTGGCTACAGGGGCATAATGGCTACAGGAGGCAAGACACTGGCTACAGGTGGCATAATGGCTACAGGAGGCAAGACACTGGCTACTGGGGGCATAATGGCTACAGGAGCAAGACACTGGCTACAGGAGGCATAATGGCTACAGGAGCCAAGACACTGGCTACAGGGGGCATAATGGCTACAGGAGGCAAGACACTGGCTACAGGGGGCATACTGGCTACAGGGGGCAAGACACTGGCTACAGGAGGCAAGACACTGGCTACAAGGGGCATAATGGCTGCAGGGGGCAAGACACTGGCTACAGGGGGCATAATGGCTACAGGAGGCAAGACACTGGCTACAGGGGGCATAATGGCTACAGGAGGCAAGACACTGGCTACAGGTGGCATAATGGCTACAGGAGGCAAGACACTGGCTACAGGGGGCATAATGGCTACAGGGGCAAGACACTGGCTACAAGTGGGCATAATGGCTACAGGAGGCAAGACACTGGCTACAGGAGGCAAGACACTGGCTAC
Source organism: Phyllomedusa bahiana (assembly GCA_025379985.1). Taxonomy (NCBI): domain Eukaryota; kingdom Metazoa; phylum Chordata; class Amphibia; order Anura; family Hylidae; genus Phyllomedusa; species Phyllomedusa bahiana. The sequence goes on along the minus strand of JAODAL010076268.1, from coordinate 11,754 downwards.
AGGAGGCAAGACACTGGCTACAGGGGGCATAATGGCTACAGGGCATGTCACTGTCTACAGGGGGGAAAAAATGGCTGAGAGGGCAAGTCACTGGCTACAGGGGGCATATATGGATAAGCGGGCATGTCACTGGCTGCAGGAGGGCATGTCACTGGCTACAGGGGGCATGTCACTGCTGCAGGGGGGCATATGTGGCTAATGGGGCATATCACTGGCTACAGGGTGCATATTATGTGGCTATTGGGGCAGTAACCTGGGTACAGGGGCTAATAACCTGACTACAAGGAGCATGTTACTGCTACAGGGGCATATTACTTCCTAAAGGGGGCAAGTAACCTAGCTACAGAGGCAGTAACCTGGATAGAGGGGCTAATAACCTGGCAGAGGGGGCTACAACCTGGCTACAGTAGGCTACTACCAGGCTATAGGGGCCAATATTTACCTACAAGGGGGTAATTATTACCATTTGGGGCACTATAAATGGGGATTTTGTATAGAGATAGGAAATTGTAGAGAAATGCTGATAAAATGAGGAGTCTCAGATGTTTGTTTTGTAAATTTTTCAGTGAAGAGTTGTGGACGGTAGAAGACGTCATGGCATCTGGGACAGATGGAAAAGAAGAAGAAGAGAAAGAGAACAACTCTTCAGAGACGTCTCCTGTAAGTCACTAATTGTAACTGCAGTGTAATCACTTATATTTCTCCTGAGCCTACATACAAAGGCTTTTCTCTGTAAAAATACATCCGCAGTTCACAATGAGACGCAAAAAATTCCATGTGCACCCAGCCCTGCTCAGAAAAACTTAAGGGCCCGAGCCCCGGATGTTTTGGGACCCTAGCAACGCCCCTGCTGTTGTACACTGGTGTCTACCGCTCTATGGTCACTATATGGAGCTAATATACAGTCTGCAGAGCCTGTGTACACTGGTATATACCACTATATAGTCACTGTATGGAGGTAATATACAGTCTGCAGGGCATTTGTACACTGGTACCTACCACTCTATAGTCACTGTATGGAGATAATATACAGTCTGCAGAACCTGTGTACACTGATGTCTACCACCATATGGTCACTGTATGGAGGTAATATACAGTCTGCAGAGCTTGTACACTGGTTCTACCGCTATATGTCACTGTATTGAGGTAATAACCGTCTGCAGAGCCTGTGTACACTGGTGTCTACCACTATATGGTCACTGTATGGAGGTAATATACAGTCTGCAGAGCCTGTGTACACTGGTACTACCACTATATGGTCACTGTATGGAGGTAATATACAGTCTGCAGAGCCTGTGTACACTGGTGTCTACCTTTATATGGTCACTGTATGGCGGTAATATGCAGTCTGCAGAGCCTGTGTACACTGGTGTCTACCACTATATGGTCACTGTATGGAGGTAATATACAGTCTGTAGAGCCTGTGTACACTGGTGTCTACCACTATATGGTCACTGTATGGAGGTAATATGCAGTCTGCAGAGCCTGTGTACACTGGTGTCTACCACTATATGGTCACTGTATGGAGGTAATATACAGTCTGCAGAGCCTGTGTACACTGATATATACCCCTATATGGTCACCATATGGAAGTAATATGCAGTCTGCAGAGCCCGTGTACACTGGTGTCATACCACTATATGGTCACTGTATGGAGGTAATATCCAGTCTTCAGAGCCTGTGTACACTGGTGTCTACCACTATATGGTCACTGTATGGAGGTAATATACAGTCTGCAGAGCCTGTGTACACTGATATATACCACTATATGGTCACTGTATGGAGGTAATATACAGTCTGTAGAGCCTGTGTACACTGTTCAACCACTCTCATGGTCACTGTATGGAGGTAATTAACAGTCTGCAAGCCTGTGTACACTAGTTATACCACTATATGGTCACTGTATGGGAGGTATACACAGTCTGCAGAGCCTGTGTACACTGGTTCTACCACTAATGGTCACTGTATGGAGGCAATATACAGTCTGTAGAGCCTGTGTACACTGGTGTCTACCACTATCTGGTACTGTATGGAGGTAATAATACAGTCTGCTAGAGCCTGTGTACACTGATATAACCACTATATGGTCACTGTATGGAGGTAATTACAGTCTGACAGCCTGTGTACACTGGTGTCTACCTACTATGTTCACTGTATGGGGTAATATACAGTCTGCAGAGCCTGGTGTACATGTGTACCAACCACTATATGGTCACTGTATGGAGGTAATATACAGTCTGCAGAGCCTGTGTGCACTGGTCCCTACCACTATATAGTCACTGTATGGAGGTAATATACAGTCTGCAGAGCCTGTGTACACTGATGTCTTCCACTATATGGTCACTGTAGGAGGATATAACAGTCTGAGAGCCTGTGTACACTGATGTCTACCACTATATGTTCACTGTATGGAGGTAATATACAGTCTGCTGGGCCTGTGTAAACTGTTGTCTAACTCTATGTGGTAACTGTATGGAGTTAATATACAGTCTGAAGACCCTGTTTATCACTGATATATACCACTATATGGTCATGTTATGGAGCTAAAATACAGTCTGCAACCCATGTGTACAAGGTGTCAACCACTATATGGCCACTGAAAAGGAGGTAATATACAGTCGCAGACCTGTATCACTGTCCCTACCACTATTGGTCACGTATGGAGGTCATAACATTGCAGAGCCTTTAAACTGGTGCACCACTATAAGGTCACGTGTGGAGGTAATATACGTCTGCAACCCTGGTACATGGTGTTCCCACTATATGTCACTGAAAAGGAGTAAAATATACAGTCTGCAGAGCCTGTGTAAACGGGTGCCTACCACTATAGGGTCACGTATGGAGGTGTAACAGTCGAACCCCTGGTACACTGGTGCTACCATTTTAATGGCCTGTATGGAGGTAATATACAGTCTGCAGAGCCTGTGTTTCTATCACTATATATGATGGATTAGTGTTACTTGTGTAATAGTTTATTTTCAGGAATGCTACAATGGTATCATCCAGTCATTATATGGTTGTGATATGTGGTCATGATGTGGCTGTATTATTTGGCTATTTTATCTTGTTTTTACCTTTGTTCTTGGTGCAATGATTTTGTGAGTAACATTATGGCGGTATAAGTCAGTCACTGTATGGCAGTGATGTGTAGCAGCTTGATCTGGTCCTTGTATGTTGTTGTTATTAACTTGGTATTTTCATTTGATTGCTAACAGTATTGTTGTATTAGTCAACATATGGTAGTGATATGTGGCGGTATTATTTGATCTTTGTACATTGTTGTTATTAGTAACATTATTCTTAATATACCATTTAGTCAGTAACATTATGGTGGTATTAGTCATTCACTACATACTGTAGTTATGACATGTGTTGATAATGTTTCAGTACTTTTTGGTGAGCAACAGTATGTGATATTTGTCACTATATGGTGGTGATATGGGGCGGTATTATTTTGTCCTTGTATTTGTTATTATTGGTGATATTGGTCATGGTATACTAGCCTGGTAGTTAACAGTATGATGGTATTAGTCAGTCACTCTTTGGCGGTGATCTATAGTCATAATGTGGCGGTATTATTTGGTCCTTATATATTGTTGTTATTGTCGATATTGGTTGTGGTATACTAGCCTGGTAGTTAACAGTCACTAGCCTGCTAGTATTAGTCACTCTTTGGCGGTGATCTATAGTCATAATGTGGCGGTAGGGTTTTTATTTGGTCCTGGTATATATTGGTTGTATATTTGGGGTGATTATTGGGGCTATATGGCTATTATTGATTTTCTAGCTGGTAGTTAACAGTATAATTGTATTATTCACTATTTGGCGATGATCTATAGTCATAATGGGGCGATATTATTTGGTTCTTGTATATTGTTGCTTTTGGTGATACTGGTCTTGGTATATTGGTTCAGTGAGTATCAGTACGATGCTATTGGTAGTGGTTTGTGCTTGTATTATTCAGTCTTTGTATATTGTTGTTATTGATGATATTGGTCTCTTTATATTGATTTGGTGAGTAAGGGTAAGTTCACACGCCGTATTGTGGTGCGTACTTGTGCCAGCACATACTTCTAAAACGCCCTGGCCCAGCCCCCAATTCACTTGTCACTTCTCTCTCCCAGTGCGTAACACGCGTCGGGGTAACTGGCAAGTATTCATAGCTCTCAATGAGAGCTATAAATTAGCGTAGTTGTGAGGCGTATTGCAGCGCCGTATGAACATACCCTAACAGTTTTGTGGTATTAGTAGTAGTATGTGGCAGTATTATTTGGTACTTATAGGTTGATATTGGTCTGACAGATTTGATGAGTAAAATGAATATTGGTATATTTATTTGATGGGTAATACTATGGTGGTATCACTATATAGTAACGGTATGTGGCGGTATTATTTGATTCTTGTATATTGTTGTGATGATTAATATTGGTCCTGGTATACTAGCTTGGTAGGTAATAATATGATGGTATAAGTCAGACACTTTATGGCGGTGAGGATGTGGCGGTATTATTTGGTCTATGTATATTGTTGTTATTAGGGATATTGGTCTTGATATGATGAGTAATAGTATGATGGTATTAGGCACTATATGGTATTAATATATGGCGGTATTATTTAGCTCTTGTATATTGTTATTTGAATTACTGACTTGATGAGTAATATTAGTATTGATATATTGATTTGAGGAGTAGTAGTATGGTGGTATCAGTGGTATGTGACGGTATTATTTAGTTCCAAAAAACTACAAAGCCACACTCACAGCTCAATGGCTGGTGGATATACTGGATACCAGCAGCAGGATTCTCTGGCCCTTGTGCTGCATGGGAAAAGATAACAGGTGCCGTTAATTAATGAGCAAACGCTCTAGGTACTAGTTCACACCAGCATGCAAAAAGCCACAGTATAACACATAGGGAGACTGCACAAATGCAACCATACCGATGAAAATTGCATATAGATAAGGCGATGCAAAGGATCACGCCATTTATACAGTTACACCATGCTGGGTTTCAGCTTATATCACCCACAAAAAATGGGCAAGCTGCCCAGCACTCAGAAGGTGCACTGCACAAAATACTTGTACCCTGAGCTCCCCAGTGTTTTAGGGCAAAAAGACAACATACTGGAAAAATATCAAAATATGAGGTATTAGTTGATACAGTAGCTACAGTACGCAAGCTCGCAAGCCAACGGCAAGGCTCCTCACTTCTTGCGGTGTTGTTTAGTTGTTGCGGTATTATTTAGTTGTTGTATATTGTTGCTATTAGTAATATTGGTCTTGGTATAAATGCTTAGTAGGTAACAATATGGTGGTATTAGTCTCTATACAGTAGTGGTATGTGGCAGTATTATTTGGTTGTTGTATATTATTGTTATTAGTAACATTGGTCGTTATATACTGACTTGGTAGGCAACAATCTGGTGGTATTAGCTAATCACTATATGGTGGTGATCTGGCGGTATTATTTGGTTCTTGCCCCCTAAGGGCCCCAAATTTTCTGATGGTGGCTTTGGTCAGAGGTTTTGAAAGAGGGCCCACCGATACAGTGCAAGATAGTGACTGATAATAGGTGGAGGGCGGGGATGTGTCAGCTGTATGGGGCAAAGGGGAGGAAAGAAAGGAGGAAGAGGAGAAGATGGAGGAAGGTGGGAAGACCCCACAGCGCCGCTCCGTGAGCTCTCGCAGCAGCACGCTCCGCAATCTCCCGTCATCTGGATAGAAGATTTTTTTTTGGATCTTTTTAAACTGATAAATTCCAAGATTTCTCTTCACTTCCAAGTTTCCATGTTAAGAAAAAAATATTTTTGACCAAAAGTGTGATTGATGGAGGTGTGGGATGTTCTTGGCCAAGAGAGCAGGGCGGCTGCAGAACAAAAATGTGTCTATATACTTCACCCGAACCAGGTACCCTCCCTGTGCATTGTCTGCAGGATACACCTCCTATGTGTGTAGTGTCCTGTATACGGGATCTGCTCTGTATCTGTAGGACACACTTCCTATATGTATATATACAGTTATAACCAGCAGTTTCCATCCCCTCTATATAAAGCCCCATCTGCAGGTTTCTCCCTCCCCTATAGAAAAAAGCCCTCCCTCATGCATTGAGTTTCTCCTTCCCTCTATATAAAGCCCCATCTGCAACGGTTTCTCCCTCCCTCTATATAAAGCCTCATCTGCAGGTTTCTCCTCCCTCGCCCGCATTTTTTAGAAAGGACCCATCTGCAGGTTTCTCCTCCCCTCTATATAAAGCCCCATCTGCAGGTCCACTTATTGCCTCTACTCCCTCATATATAAAGCCCCATCTGCAGGTTTCTCCCTCCCTCTATATAAAGCCTCATTGCAGGTTTCTCCCTCCTCTTATATAAAGCCCCATCTGCAGGTTTCCCCCTCAAACCTCATGATATTAAAGCCCCATTTTGCAGTTCTCCTCTATCCCCTCTCCTCCCCTCTATATAAAGCCCCATCTGCAGGTTTCTCCCCCCCTCTTATAAAGCCCATCTGCAGGTTTTCTCCCTCTATATAAAGCCCATCTGCAGGTTTCTCTCCTCTATATAAAGGCCCCCCATTCTGCAGGTTTTTCTCTCTGACATGAAATCAGAATAAACCTTCCCTGTTTCAGGTCAATTAGAAACCAAAATGATTTCTATTCCCCAAATGCAGAATAATGAGAGGGAGAAATTTTAAGGCATTTTTATTACTTTCTGCAAAGTCAGTAGTTTCCATACACTGCGATGACTCCGCCCTTTACACAATTTGGGACCGCCCATATGATGAGGTCAGGTCTCTGGAAGCTTCTGATTTATTGACAACATCTGAGTTAATTAGAGACACAGCTGTGGATGTCTTTTATTGCACACCAGAAACACACTGCTTCTGTGTGTAACATCATGGGAAAGTCTAAAGAAATCAGCCAAGATATCAGGAAGAGCATTGTGGACTTGCACAAGTCTGGATCATCCCTGGATGCAATTTCTACCTGAAGGAGCCTCGTTCATCTGTACAAACAATTATACACAAGTACAAACAAGATGGGAATGTCCGGCCATCATACCGCTCAGGAAGGAGGCGGGTTCTGTGTCTCAGAGATGAACGTGCTTTGGTCCGACATGTGCAGATCAACCCAAGAACAAAAGCAAAAGACCTTGTGAAGATGCTGGTGGAAGCTGGTAAGATTGTGTCATTATCCACAGTGAAACGAGTCCTGTATCAACATGGGCTGAAAGGCCGCTCTGCCAGGAAGAAGCCATTACTCCAAAAGAAACATAGACAAGCGGTCTATGGGTTGGAGCAGTAGTAGGTGGAGCAGTAGTAGATGGAGCAGTGGTAGGTACAGCAGGGGTGGGTGCAGCAGGGGTGGATGGAGCAGGGGTGGATGGAGCAGGGGTGGGTGCAGCAGGGGTGGGTGGAGCAGTGGTGGGTGCAGCAGGGGTGGGTGCAGCAGGGGTGGGTGGAGCAGGGGTGGGTGGAGCAGGGGTGGGTGGAGCAGGGGTGGGTGCAGCAGGGGTGGGTGCAGCAGGGGTGGATGGAGCAGGGGTGGGTGGAGCAGTGGTGGATGGAGCAGGGGTGGGTGGAGCAGGGGTGGGTGCAGCAGGAGTGGGTGCAGCAGGGGTGGGTGGAGCAGTGGTGGATGGAGCAGTGGTGGATGGAGCAGTGGTGGATGGAGCAGGGGTGGGTGCAGCAGGGGTGGGTGGAGCAGTGGTGGATGGAGCAGGGGTGGATGGAGCAGGGGTGGGTGCAGCAGGGGTGGGTGGAGCAGGGGTGGATGGAGCAGGGGTGGGTGGAGCAGTGGTGGATGGAGCAGGGGTGGGTGCAGCAGTGGTGGATGGAGCAGGGGTGGGTGCAGCAGGGGTGGGTGGAGCAGGGGTGGGTGCAGCAGGGGTGGGTGGAGCAGTGGTGGATGGAGCAGGGGTGGGTGGAGCAGTGGTGGATGGAGCAGGGGTGGGTGCAGCAGGGGTGGGTGGAGCAGTGGTGGGTGGAGCAGGGGTGGGTGCAGCAGGGGTGGGTGGAGCAGTGGTGGATGGAGCAGGGGTGGATGCAGCAGGGGTGGGTGGAGCAGTGGTGGATGGAGCAGGGGTGGGTGGAGCAGTGGTGGATGGAGCAGGGGTGGGTGCAGCAGGGGTGGGTGGAGCAGTGGTGGGTGCAGCAGGGGTGGGTGGAGCAGGGGTGGGTGGAGCAGTGGTGGATGGAGCAGGGGTGGGTGCAGCAGGGGTGGGTGGAGCAGTGGGTGCGCAGGGTGGTGCAGCGGGGGTGGGTAGCAGGGGTGGATGGAGCGGGGGTGGGGGGAGAGGGTGGGGGGAGAGGGGGTGGTGGAGCGGGTGGAGGAGAGGGGTGGGGGGAGAGGGGTGGAGGAGCGGGGGTGGGTAAAGCAGGGTGGGGGCAGCAGGGGGGGTGGAGCGGGGGGGGGGTTGCACAGGGGGTGGGGGCCAGGGGGGATGGGGCAGGGGTGGGGCAGAGGGGGGGTGGCAGGGGGGGACGGGGGGGTGGACAGGGTGGGTGCGCAGGGGTGGGGGATATGGACAGGGGGGGGTTTGAGCAGGGTTGGATGTGCAGGGGTGGGTGGGCTGGTGGGTGGACAGGGGTGGGCAGGGGGTGGGGGGCAGAGGGTGGGGGGGAGCAGTGGGGGATGGAGGGGGTGGGGGGAGCAGGGGTGGATGAGGGGGGTGGGGGGGAGCAGGGGGTGGGGAGGGGTGGGGAGCAGGGGGGGGTGAGCATGGTGGGCAGGGGGGGTGACAGATGGTGGGTGCAGCAGGGGTGGATGGAGCAGGGGTGGGTCCCCAGGGGGTAAGGGGTTGGTGCAGCGGGGGTGGAGGGCAGGGGTGGTTGCAGCAGGGGTGGGTGAGCGGGGGTGGTGGAGCAGGGTGGATGAGCAGGGGGGGTGGGCAGGGGTGGGCAGCAGGGTGGTGGAGAAATGTGGGGGAGCAGGGGGGGTTGCAGCAGGGTGGGGAGAAAAGGGTGGAGCAGGGGGGGTGGAGAGGGGGGGGGCCCGGGGTGGTGCAGCGGGTGGGTGAGCGGGGTGGATGGAGCTGGGGGATCAGCGGGTAGGGGAGAGGGGTGGTTGAGCAGGTGGGTGAGCAGGGGTGAGGGAGCAGGGGGGGTCCGGGGTGGGGGGAGCGGGGGTGGGGGAGCAGGGGGAAAGAGCAGGGGGGGTTTGGAAGGGGTGGTGCAGCAGGGGGGGTGGGCAGGGGTGGATGGGGGGGGTTTTATGAAAGCAGGGTGGGGGGAGCGGGGTGGGGCGCAGGGTCGGGGGAGCAAATGGGTAAGGTGGGGGCAGGTAGGGGGCGTATGGGTGGGCAGGGTCGGTGGACCAGGGTGGGTTCAGCAACGGTCGGGAGACCCGGGATTGGGGGAAAACGATGATTGGTACATAAGTATGGGAACGAGGTTCTGAGAGAGGGGCACAGACACCAGGAGGGGTGCCGGGGGAGGGATGGGGGGCAGAGCTCCGGGAGAGCCGCCTGATTTTCAGGGAGTATTCACGCACTGTTTTTTTTTGCCCCACTTTTTTTTTTAAAATTTTTTTACATAGGACTGCACGTTCCACCATCATCTAGAAGAGCGCGCAGCGTCAGCTCTGCTACCTCAGTCCTGCCCCGGCTCGCCTCCACGGCTCTTACCTAAGGTTTAAGAACCGATCCCCCCCCCGATTAGCTTTAAACTGTGACCCTTTAAACATTTGGGCCTAATTAGATAAGGGCGGAGGAGGGGAGGGGAGTGAGCGGCGGTGGCTCCTGAGGTCGGTCTGAACAAAACGACTAAGGCTGGGGCGGCGCAGCCAGGGGGGGGCCCGGCCAAAACCCCCCGGGCTTGTCAGATTCTTGGATTTTCACAAGCCCCTATTTAAATCCGCCCAGGGGATCATGGCACTCACGGACGGCGGCGCGGCGCAATGATGCTGCAGAGTCTGGAGATCACAGCGATCTGTAAACACCCCATGAAGGACAATGCAGACGATGAGAATGGGCTCAGGATGGGGGCCCCCAGGGACCCTGTGTAGGCATCATGGGAAGGACAGGGGAAAGGGCCGACCCAGGCGCTCCGTGGTCAGGAGGTTGTTATTATTATTAGGCTAATGTTCTGAGCCACTCATTGCCTCCCACCCAGCCAGCCAGAATCCCTCTGCTCTGCACTGACTAGGGGCAAACACACCAAAACGGCTGTCTACAGATGGGTGATGCTGCCTTGGCTAAATGTCCCTTTTGCTTTCCAAAGACCCAGTGGGTCAAAGCAAATTGAGGATTTGTTACATCCAACAGAGGGCGCTTGAGCTTCTCAGCTCCTTTCCCATAATGCCTTGTGATAGGCTAATATTAGAATACCGTGAAAATCCGGCGGCATTGTACCATCGCCGTACTGCCCAGTACATTGACTGATCGGGAATCCACCGGAAGATAGAGCGTGTTCCGGCGGACAGACGGAGGTTTAGAAATCCAACAGTAGAATATCCGTGTGGTGTAGACTTCAGCACGGATTTTATATGGCGGACTATGGGCACGGGTTACAGTCAGATTTTCTGCAGATTCTATATACCGAATCAAAATTCCGACCAGAAACCAGAGCTGTGTAGACAGGACCTTAGAAGCCCCACAAACGCCCTTCACACCGACATCGTGCCCACTGAGCCCCAATTCTGGCTGACGTCCCCTAAATGCAAATGACCAAGCGGGAACACAAGAAGGAGGGAGAAGAACTGGACTTTATAATGTGCCCGAACACCCAAATCCAGGATTGGACTGGACCATGGAGGAAGCAGGGGACACCGCAGAGGGGCCCCTACTAGGCATGGTGAACCCCTTGGCATAGTGGGCTCCTGATCATGGTGAGCCACTGGACTTAGCTGGTTACTTGGGCATGGTGGGATCCTGGGCATAGTGGCCCCTTGGCAAGGTGGGCTTCTGAGTGTGGTGAGTCCCTGGGTATAGTGGGCTCCTGAGTATGGTAAGTCCCTGGGCATAGTGGGCCCTAGGTATAGTAGTCTCCTGAGCATGGTGAGCATTTTGACATAGTGGGTCCCTGGGCATGATGAGTGCCTGGGCATAGTGGGCTTCTGATCTTGGTAAGCCCCTGGGAATGGTGGCCTCCTGGGCATGGTGAGCACCTGGTCATAGTTAGCTCCTGAGTATGGTGAGCCCCTGGGCACAGTGAGCCAATGGGCATGGTGAGTCCATGCGAATACTGGGCCCCTGGGCATGGTGAGCACCTGGGCATAGAGAGCCAATTGGCATGGTGAGTCCCTGGGCATAGTGGGCCCCTGGGCATGGTGGGTGCCTGGACATGGTGGTCCCCTGGACATGGTGAGCCCCTGGACATAGTGGGGTCCTGAACATGGTGAGCCTCTGGACCTAGTGGGACCCTGGGCATGGTGAGCCCCTGGGAATAGTGGGTCCCTGGATATGGTTAGCCCCTGGATAAACTGGGCCTCTAGACATAGAGAGCCCCTGGACTTAAAGGGCTCTTGGCAATAGTGAGTCCCTGGGCATAGTGGACTTACAAGCATGGTGAACCCCTGGGCATATTGGGCTCGTGAGCATGGTGAGCCCCTGGGCATAGTGGGGTCCTGGGCATTGTGAGCCCTGAACATGGTCGGCTATTGGGCATGGTGAACCCCTGGGCATAGTGAGTTCCTGGACATAATGGACCCTTGGACATGGTGGGCTCCTGGACATGGTGAGCCCCTGGGCATAGTGGGCCCCAATTCCGACGGTGTGTCCCATGAATCAACTCCCTTTGTAGGCCCCAAGAATCAAAGGGGGGCC
>JAODAL010076267.1:0-13694 GCA_025379985.1 Phyllomedusa bahiana | reverse complement strand
TTTTTGATTTTTGGAAGAAAATGATGCGGATCTGCAGCAAAATCTGTAAATAATGATTTTAAATACGGCGGCTCTGCCGCAGAGTTGTCGCTATGGGTTTACTACGTTGTGGATTTTCTGCTGCAGAGAATCCATAGTTTCTCCACCCCTTGTACAGGGCGCTTAAGCATTTTGTTCCAGATTTTCTGGTCACTGAAGCAGCATTGTCGCTCCATGTACTCAAATGGCAATATAATTTTACCCACAAGTAAATGTACCCAACCCCAATTGAACACTTAATATGCTAATTTACTGCTCACAGAAAGTAACATATGTAAATTCACCTACCAGTGACAAAATCAACATGTAAATAGAGTAACTCCTATAAACAAGGTATGGGGCCCTCTGACCTAATTAGTATGTAAATGTGCTTAAGCTACTGATCCCATTAATATGCAAATCCAGTTTCCTTGTGCAAAATGCGGAAACAGCAATATCTGCAGTCTATCAATAAATGGTTTTAATGTTCCAGGTGAAAAAAAAAAAGTAATCACCAGTTTAAATATTTGGACGGTAATCCCCTAAAAAAAATTTAGATAAAAATAAAATGATCATGAAAAAAGTGTGTGGTATATGTGAATATGAATTGTTGACTACAAGGCAAGAAGCTCTTCCTGCCCCTCTCCTAGCAGGAAGTACCAGCATAATCTTTAGTCTCAATCATCATTTTCATATCCAGTAAATCTGATGCAATTTGACAACCCAAAAAATCTATCAAGTGATTTACAATGCATAAAGAGTTTGTTTTTGATCTTAAAGGTGTACAGTAGCAGTAGCAGTAGCAGTAACCGGGGCACCTTAATGATATGATGGTAATTAGGGCCTACTGGTGGTTATGTGCTGGGAGCTGTAGTGCAACTGGCAAATATGGAAGCACAGAGACAGCAGCAGGTTGGGGTTTTGGCAGGCTTTACTCAAGGCTAAAAGGGGTGTTCTCACCATGCTGTTTCACAGAGCCTGCTCTTCACAGCTCCAGCGTCAGGTTGTCCAGTTCTACAGGAATTCAGCTCTGCTACTCCTAGCTGAGCCTGATAGAGAACATTGCTAACAGAACGGCTACAGAGCTCTAAAGGGTTAAAGTTTGTCAGTAACATAGAAAAACAAGCTCCTTTGCTGTCGATAAAACACAGCAGGAAGTGACGTCACCATGGACACACATTGGTGACATCACTCCCTGCTGTATCTTATGAGTAGTACAGGAGCTTTTCACTCTCTGATCATTAGAGGTGCTGACAAGACAACAGCCTCTAACCATCCTGTGAAGTCTGCAGGCCACATAGATGAGCCTGAAGAAGCTGCAAGGAGTGAAAACAGCTTGATGGAAGAAACCCAAGCTTGGACTGGCCCAAAGCAGAACTGGGGAAACCCCTAGTGGGCCCTTAGGCTTGTGGGCCTGTGGACATAGTAGGCCCTTGGGCATAGCAGGCCTGGAGCTACTTTTCAGGGAGAAAGGCAGAGAAAGTGCCAGAGTCATGTGCAGTATGTGCCATCATGTTCAGTAGCTGTATACTGCATATGACTCTTGATTTCTGCCTTTCTTTCTCTGCCTTTATCCCTGAGAAGTATCCCCAGCCCCATCATGCCCAGGTGCCCAAACTGCGCAGGGGCTCACCGGGGGTTTCCCCTGCTCCCCTATGGACCCGTCCGAACCTTCTCTCCACTATGTGCGATTTATAATACTGGTGTTGTCTTATGTGACAGAGAGGTCTTTGGGCCCCTTAGGGACAGGACCTAAGATCAAGAGCACCCACTATAGCAATGCCTCTGGTAAGACATGTGAGCACTTGAAGGGCTTGTCCAGTATTAGAAAAGCATGACTGCTTTCTTCCAAAAAGCAGTGCCACACCTTCCACAGGTTGTGTGTCTTATTGTAGTACAAGCACATTTTCTTCAATGGAGCTATGCTGCAATACCAAATTCAACCTACAGGCAGATGTGGCGCTGTTTCTAGAAAAAATCAGGCATAATCCTAAACATACAATTTTCTAGCCCTTAAAGAGGAAAAAAAAAGATAGAATTTTCTGATAGTTCTATTATGTTTTTAGGCTTAATGGTAATTCCAATAGATGGATGTCAGACCAACTAACAGAGGTAAGGAAAATGATTATAATCCCATATTTCATCTGCCCCTTGAACACCAACAGCCATTTTGTCTTACAGCTCGCATATAATGTTTTATGCCTTTATGATGTGATACAGCTGAAACTTGCCTCTTTTTATTCTTCTCTTTCTTTTTTATGTTCGGCCGTAAATTAAAATCCCCCCCTTTTTTCCGTTTTTTTTACATGCATTATTCAGATCAAGCCTGAATGAAAGAAAAAGGAATAAAAATTATGTAGAGCTGATTAAAAACGTCAATTTTATTAATACCGCTGCAAAACTGCGACCATTTTAAAAATCAGTCAAAAATAATTGCTAGGAGAATGAAAATTCTTCTTCCACTTTATAGTCCAGAAACCTGCGAGGAGACGGGTCTGAATGCAAATTACATTCATTTTCTTGACTGTAAAGTACAAAAATTCCCCTTTGGGCCAGATAAAGATGTAATCCTTGTGGAACACCTATTTTACTACAATATATTTTTATATATTTTTATTCTACGATGCTTTCGGTACCTGAAATGTTTCCCCGTAGAGAAGGTATTAAATAGAGACGAAACAGAAAAAAGGAAAAAAAAAAGATCCCTTGCCTGAAGGGAGACTGATTATAATAGAGAAGTCCATTGCTAAAACTGCAAAAATATAAGGATAGAAGGTGTTCAAACACAATTTAAAAAAAAAAAAAAATTAAAATGGTTAAATGTAATGTATCAAATATAAAAAAAAATAACCAAAATGTATAAAGATTTGTTGTCATATCACAGATTTTAAAATTAGATTTTTTTTTTTACTACCATCTCCTAAACTCTAAATTAGTAAGTGGTAACGCGCTGGCTGCAGAAAGCGAGAGGTGGCTGCGCATGAGCGGGTCCCATCATTCTTTGTCATGTACACATGACCATCTCTGTTCTCACCTCCTAACACAAAATGGGTTGTCTGATAAGACATACAACTTAAAGGGGTTTTCTTGCTACAAAGATAATATCTCTAATGATGGGGACAGTAAAAATAAGCACTTTTGCAATTGGTTTGCATTACCTAAATCATTTAGTAAAGCAAATATTAGCTAATCTGTGTGTTCTACAATTAAAACTGCAGCCTATGGTCGGACCATGTCCCCTTTTCTGTGATTGGCTGACTGATATTTCATGCAGCCTGTTGGGACACGCTCTCTGGATGGGACACGCCCACTGTACTGTCATTGGCTGCTTGCACTTTGTGCTGGGTGACAGCTGTGTCTGTGTAATAAAAGCTGCCTGAGCTCCTCTACTCATGACCCAGCTCTATGTGAAGGATCTGGGGAATTACTGAGTCTCTAGTTGCTAGATTCACTCTCCCCTCATATAACACAGCCTTATACAGTCTGCTACCCCTCTACCTCCTGCCTGATAACAGATGGGGGAGCAGAGTGTATGCCTCACATTTGTTTCTGGCTACATGTATAACTGTTTACAGTAATACAGGTGTTCTGGTTACAAAGAGCTTGTGCAGCCTAGGAGGGAGGTGACAGCTCTGCAGACATGAGAACTGAGCACTGCAGGAAGTCTGCAGAGCCTTGACATCTTCTCCCTTCCACTGCTCACACAGAATGATTATGCCAACCATCTTCACTGAGGGAAGACACGCCTACTGGGAGGAGAGACACCCCTACTGGGAGGAGAGACACGCCTACTGGTAGGAGAAACATGCCTACTGGGAGGAGAGACACGCCCCTGGATTTGAAGTTGTAACAGACAGAAACCGCTCAAGTCTGTAAAAGCCAGTGATGAGAAAACCCCTTTAAACTAATGTCATACACTTTAGAATACAAGCTAATCATGATGGCACCGGCCAGCCTTCTAATGAATGTGTACTCAGACCTCCGACTCTTCCCCATGGCAGGGAAAGGAAAAGGGCAGCTGGATACCAACATGTCCAATCCTTTTGTTCTCAGAGGTTTTTATATCACAGATTTTGAAATCGATTGTTTTCATACTTATTACCATCTTCTAAATTCCAGGTTAGGAAATGGGAATGAGTTGGCCTTAGAAAACAAAGAGGCGGCTGCGCATGCGCGGCTTCCTCCATTATCAGCCATGTATACGTGACAACCTCTCCGTTCTCGCTTTCTAATCCAAAAGGGTTCTCTGATAAAACATACAACTTAAACTACAGTCATACACTTTAGATTAATGTAAGCCGAACAAGCTGATCATGATGGCACCGGCCAGCCATCTAATGAATGTGTCATCGGGCCTCCGACTCTCCCCCGATGGCAGGGAAAGGAATGGGGTGGTTGGATTCCAAAACGTGCAACCCTTTTGATCTCAGAGATTTTCATATAGTAGATTTTAAAATTGATTATTTTCATACTTATTATTATTATGATCTCCTAAATTGCAGATTAGGAAATGGGAAGGAGTTGGCCTCAGAAAACAAAGAGGTGGCTGCGCATGCGCGGCTTCCTTCATTCTCAGCTACGTGGCCACCTCTCGCTTCCTAATCCAAAAGAAGTTGTCCAATAGACATAGACATACAAATTAAATTAATGTGTGCATGGGCAGCTGATTGTTCTGTGAGGCAGGCGGCAGTTGCATAGCAATAGTCTCATCTGTTCTAGTCAGAAAGAGATGATGTAATGGCAGAAGGATCCCTGCCTTTTGTAACAATGGCGTCTTTTATTAAAGGGGCTTTCTCATCTCAATGATTAGATTTTGGAAAAAAAGAGAAAAGGCGGCGCTGTCCTAGTGCAGTAGAACAAATAAAATAATGCTCCGTGGAAATAGAAGTTTACTATCTTGTGCAATAGAAGGAGGCACAACACTCTTGTGTTCAGTTCAATGTGAAGCCTGTTCAGCAGCCGGCAGCAAACCCCAAACCAAAAAGTAGAAGGTTCGGGGGAAGGTGACTGAGTAAAACACGGCGCTTGATCCACAGCAAGGGGTTAAATTAACACAAAAGTGTAAAAACAGAGATAAAGCAGGAATAAAGGTATCTTATTCAATGTACACTAAAAGCACTAAGAACATTACAGGGTTCTACTCGTTTCACACTAGTACCAAGCTTTTTTTTTCTACTGATGAAGCGTTGTTACTAGTGGTGAAATGCAGTTAGCCCTGTAATGTGTCTAGTCCTTTTATAAATAAATAATAATAAATAATTATAATAACTAATAACTTTTTTCCTGCTTTATCTCTGTTTTTACACTTATATGTTACACTTACAGTATATGTTAATTTAACCTTCTGCTGTGGAGCTAGTGCTGTGGCATTGTTTTGCTTTAATCAGCCAATGATTAGCTTTTAACATGCAGTGAAAGCTATATAAAATTATTACCAAATACATTGCTGTTTTGATTTTGCTTTGTTGAGACTATAAGAGATATTTGGTCTCTTTTGAGTGCACAAAAGTTTCTCTCGGTTACTGACCATCTCTCTAACCTCTCTTATATGATTGCTGGAAGCTACTGTTCAGGAGATAATGAAAATTTGATCTTGTGCTAGTATACACAAGATTCTACTGATTACCGACCACCTCTCTGCTCTCTCCTCTCATTGCCCCAGTCTGCTATCAGAACATGGTAAGTCCCTCCCTGCGGAGTCTTATTGTCACTGATCTATATTTCCCTGAACTTTCCCTGCTTAAAGCAAAGTAACCATCCCAAAAAGGGCAACCCCGCACACATGCCTCACCGTGGATGACCCTAATGTAGACAGAAATGCATCAACAAACCAGGACAAACAATCAGGGAACTGACAGGAACAAAGACAAAATGTAGGCAAACAAACTGAGGTCAAGCCAAGAGGGCATAACAGTACTGAAACAAGAAGCAGAAGAATAACTGAAGATCAAGCCGAAGTCAGGAACCAGAATGTTACTCTCAGACCACAAGCCAGGACACAGGAGCAATCACAGGCACTTAATGAACACAGAGAAAGGTTTAAATACCACTCCCCAGCCAGGGGTTGGGCTCAGGTACTTAAGCCATTAGGCTCTGTACAGAACCTTGGCTGAGGCTAAAAATAGACAAGAACATCTGCCGACACATATCTCTAGCACAGAAGCTTGTTTACCTAAGTTAATGATAAATTTTAACCTTTAAACCTCCGTAGCTTTGTGCATTACCTCCGGCGCTCATGGCACTGTAATAGAAATAGCTAGAAATAGCAGAGCTGATATACCAATCGCTGCCATAGAACCACCCACAGCCTGAACAGGAAGTGTGAGTCTGGAGCTGCCTGTGGCTCTGTGAAATAGCATGGAGAGACAACCCCTTTAAGCAATGCTGGTGACTGTTAACCCATTGCCTGTAAAGGAACTAGAGACACCAGGACTAAAAATAGTCCCAGGTGGGCTAGCAGGGATAAAAGGAAGCATATTATTGCACTTTGTGGACTGTAAAATTCAAAACACCCAGGATCCTTTGCAAAAGTGACCAGAAGGACTCTTGATTGATTTTACAAAGAGTCAATGATCAAAAAAAAGGATCAATAACAATAACCATCAGTTTCCCATTCATTTCTACCCTATACACATATAAATCAGTCGTCCAATCAATCACTTTACTAGATGTTACATTTCTGTTGAAAGAAAAGCTTTAATTAATGAAATCATCGGACTTTGTTCAGCGCCGGCGTTTATTAATTTATGGCGCTCTTTTCACATGAAAGACCAAATATCCGCTGTTTCTTAAATCTGCAGTCAGCTGGCGACGAGTCAAACGAGTGCACGCGGGATAAATGAATTATAATGTGACGTTCCCATGAATATTTATGGCTGCTTGTTCAAAGGCGGCGGATTAAGTGTCATATTTGCTGGACAGAACATACAGTATAGGCCGGGCATGCTGAGAGTTGTAGTTTCATTTCAGCTGGAGAGTCCCAGGTTAGAGACTGCTGAGCTTAGCAATTCGTAAGGGAACATGTTAAAAAATGTAAAACTTTACGTATTTTGCCGCTGTAATACCGTGTCAGACTAGTATCTACTATTGCCTCACAATTTTAGGTTTGGGCTATACCTCGGGTATTTTGGTAACAACTCCAAAAAATCAGACTACCAAGGACACAAAAAAGGGGTTGTCTACCTAAAGATCTCTCTAAAACTTAACCTTTAATAAATCTATCATAAAACCACACACTATAGCAAGTGTACTATAGTACTAACTAATGCAAGCCTACCTATCAAAAAGTAGGGTAACCGCCCCGATAAGGGCGACCCCACCTGGAACCTACAATTACAAGATATAACCAAATGATATCCAAATATTGTCTATGTGGATGACTCCCCTAAACCGGATAAGTCTACATCACAACTATACCTCCAAAAATACCCAGTAGTTTGTTCCACAATATTTTAATCTTACAAACAGTTAACAGATATAACTATATCCCTACTCAGACGAGAAAGAAAAGATAGTCACAATATTTTGTCCCAATGTTTCTGTCCTACGCGTTTCTCCCCATAAGATTACCGGGGTTCATCAATATAGTTTTGTCATAGTGACATAGTGACAAAACTATATTGAACACATGGTAAGGCTGAATATAATATTACTCATTTGATGAACACATAATGTTGATACCAATACATTCAGTTGGCCAATATTTTTCCAGCATAGTGCCGGCGATACAGTACTCACGATCCCATGCGCATATCAATATTGCCAGTTTTCATTACTGATATCAATTCCTAACGTTTTGCGCTGTATGGGTCACTGGCCAAACTGACATGCTCATTACCGAAGTAATATTGGAACAGAGAGGGTCAGACGGCGCATTTTTCAACAAGTATTTTACATTTTGTGGATTTAGGGTATTTTTTTTTACTTGCGGTTTACAGTCAGAAACGGGGCCCATTCATTTCTATGTGGTTTTGGATGCGGATACATATAAATGTATGGGACGCATTTTACGTGAGGTTTTTAGCTGTCCCCATTGACATCAATAGTAAATTTTCACGTGGACAATGACCAAAAAAATAAACATTTTCTAAGTTTTTAGACGCCGAAAAACCGAATACTCCAACGCGTATTTTCTATCTTTCCCTGCCTAAAGCAGAGTAACCACCAGGGCGACCCTGCACACATGCCTTACCCTGGATGACCTTAAAGGGGTTGTCTTGCTACGCAGATTAGCTTTCAACATGTTGGGATCACTAAAAAAAAATGTTTTCCAAATATATTGCTTTGTTAATTTTTTTTTGGTAAGGAGCTACAAGTGATTTTATCACCTTCTGTGCTCTCTCTGGTTCCCCAAGTGACTGACCTGTGTACTTCTCCCCCCCCCCCCCTGCTGTTTGTTCTATCTGATAGCAGGGAGTGACTTCATCACACAGGTCGCACAGCACAGAACTCCGGACAGTGAGAGCTTGTTTGTTATCTGATCTTTCAGACAACAGACGGTAATTACTACTGTTTACTTAAACTCAGAAGCTTTCCTGGTCCTGACAGCATGAGATTTATCTAATTAGCAGAGGTCTGAATACCAGGAAGTGACAGAGCAAAGCAGCATTATTTCATTCATGCATCCTATGAAATTTTGAGATGAGACAACCGCTTTAATGTAGACAGGAATACACCAACAAACCAGGACAAACAAACAGGGATTTAACAGGAACAAAGAAAAAACATCAATGGGGGGATTTACTTTTGGTTTTAGATGAGTATTTCATGTCAGAATTTGCGTGACTTCCAACGTGAAATACCCTTCATGTGGACGAAGCCTTAGGAGTCATCTGCTCCCACCAAAATCAACAAGTTTCCCAGACATTACTCTAAAGTGTATGGCCAGGTTAGAGGATGTTAAAAAAAGAGAAAACAAATGCTAAGTGGAAAATAATAACCACTAATGTGAACACCAAAATTAAACGTGGAACTGAAATAGTGTGTAAACAATTAAAAAGTACCTATTATTAAGAATAATTTAAATTGTTCTTAATAAAAGGTGTTAAAAAAAGACTGGAAGATCATAGTAAGAAAATAAAAGCAATTGGAGCAGCACCAATGGTCCACACCAGAATGGGCATCCCACCATGCAATAGACCGTCAAGGAAAGGTGGCCAATCCTTTCTTCCAAGTATCCAAACACAATCCCAAATAGTTGTCATCAGAAGGTGTCCTTTATTGAGTCAAAATACCAGTACAAAAAACTGCAAAAAAACCCCCGAATACTCCTAAGGCCGTGTTCACACGGCTTATTCCCGACGGATTTGTGCGCCGTATTGACGCACAAATCCGCCGGGGAATACGGGGCGGGAAGGGGCGGGGCCCGGGGCGCGGCGGGGGCCCCCGCCCCGGCCCAAAAAGACAAATGAAAATTGTTTACGGGGCGTCCGCGCCGTAAAAATGTGCATGTTTCCTTTCTCCCCCCGCGGTTGGATTTGCCGAGCGGGGAGGCGACGGAATCCACTGTTCTTATGAGAGCAGGGATTACCGTATACTCCGACGGGGTTGGCGCCGTATTGAAGCGCAAATCCGGCGCGGAATACGGCGCCAATCCGTGGCAAATAAGCCGGGGGTGAACGGGCCCTAACACGTCTTCTATCTTTCCCTGCTTAAAGCAGAGTAACCATCCGAAAAGGGCAACCCCGCACACTTGCCTCCCTGGAACGACCCTAATGAGACAGGAAATACACCAACAAACCAGGACAAACAAACAGGGAACTGACAGGAACAAAGACAAAACGTCAATGGGGAGAATTTATTTTTGGTTTTAAACGAGTATTTCATGTCGGAATCTGAGTGACTTCCGAATTGAAATACAGGCAGTCCCCGACTTACATCGTTCCGACTTAACATACGTCCCTAGTTACAAACGGAGATTATGGGCGTGCTAAAAATTCAACACTGAGTCACGCCCCATGATAAGCCAAGTGCCTGCATGACCACAGTGCAATCCCAATGATCATCAGAACATTATGAGTAAAATATTCTAAAAAAAGGCAAAACGAGACTGCAACAAGTTCTAATACTGTTAACTGCATACCTATCCCGAAAAGCACAAACATTTTTTCTTGCCTGGAAACATTTAATAAAATACACTGTCCGACATACAAACAATTTCAACTTAAGAACAAGCCTACAACTCCCGTAATTATGGTTCATAATTCTGCGGAACTGCTGTGATACTCGTCGTGTAGACGGAACTTTAGAGGGTCAGCTGCTCCCACCAAAATCAACAAGTTTCCCAGACATTACTCTAAAGTGGTATGGCCAGTTTAGGGTGTTAAAAAAGACTGTAAGATCATAGTAAGATTAAAGTATTGGAGCAGCACCAATTGTCCACAACAAAATTGACATCCCACCATGCAATAGACCACCAAGGAAAGGTGGCCAGTCCTTTCTTCCCAGTATCCAAACACAATCCCAAATAGGTGTCATCAGAAGGTGTCCTTTGTAGAGTCCAAATCCCGGTACAAAAAACTGCATCGTTTCGACCCATCACTCAGGGTCGAAACGTTGCAGTCTTTTGTACCAGATTTTGACTCGATAAAGGACACTGTCTGACGCCTATTTTGGATTGTGTTCGGATCATAGTAGTCCTTCCCTGTCACTGAATAGCAATTTTTACAGCTGACCCGCGGATATTGATGACCTATCGATAGGAAAGCCATATATGTCTGATAGGTGGAGGTCCTAGGTCTGAGACCCAAACCTAATTTGAGAACGGGCCCCCAAATGTCTCTGTGCAGAATGAAGAGTAGGTTGCGCAAGCGCATTATCCTCCATTCTGTTCTATAGGGGTTCCAAGTACAGCAGTATACTGCGCAATCCTAACCTCCTCTTTGTTCTTCACAGAGGCTTACAGGGGCCCATTCTCTCTGACCCGCACCTAACAGACATTTATGGTATATCCCATGGAGATGCCCGATTTTTCTGAGATGGGAACACACCTTTAAGGTGGATCTGTGCTATGTACAGACCATATGACATCTACAGCTTCGTACCCCTCTTAGCCACAAAGGCACAAAAAATGTTCACTATTTGATTTACAGGAAAGCGAAAAGAATACAGCGGACTCATTGTTGAGAGTCCAATGTGTAATAAGGCAGCCCAGTGACACCACCAGAGTCACTTGACAAGTTTTATTGGACCTAAAGGGGTTTTTTCACCACATTGATTAGCTCTAAACATGTAGGCAAAGGTAAATAAAGATTACTATCAAATACATTGGTTTTCTGATTTTGCTTTTTTTCAGAGCTAGAGTAGTTTTATCTCCTGTTTGGGTACACAATCCTCCCTAGGTTACCAACTACCTATATCTGCTCTCTTTGCTCCAGTTGCCCTGGCTGACCTCACTCCCAGCTGTGTCTTATCAGCAGCACAGAAGCTTATCTATGTTAACAAACTTTAACCCTTTAAAGCTCTGTTACTTTCTGCCCTGCTGTTTAAACCCTTTTGTTAGCACTGTCCCTCTAATGTTAGCAATGTCTAAGCTAAGAATAACAGAGCTGAAGTGTCAGTCACTGCTGTAGACCCACCCACAGACTGAACAGGAAGTGGGAGCATGAAGCTGGAGTAGTGAAATGGCCAGATTAGAGCACCCCTTTAAGGACAGGCAATAAATGGGTTGAGTATATCTCTAACAGGCTTAACCTGACTCTCTGAGAAATAGTCTTTTGTCTTTCTTTCTTTGTTGTGACACAGTCTTCGGTATCGCACCTGAGGTAAGAGGGTCCTCCACTCCATCCACATGTAATCTCCTGTGCCTGTCTGTTTTGCACATGCCCTTGGTACCGGACTGGTCTCTTTCACTAATTGACTCCCTGAATTGTTTCTTCGACATCGCTTACAAATAAAAGACATTGCTTCTCCTCTTGTTTCACAACTCTTTTCTGACATTCCCCCTGAACTGACTCCTGCC
This sequence comes from Phyllomedusa bahiana, assembly GCA_025379985.1. Taxonomy (NCBI): domain Eukaryota; kingdom Metazoa; phylum Chordata; class Amphibia; order Anura; family Hylidae; genus Phyllomedusa; species Phyllomedusa bahiana. The sequence continues at coordinate 1,717 of JAODAL010076267.1, read as the reverse complement.
CCGCAACTTCCCGGGTTTTTCCTTCATCTACATCTCTCCCTGGTTCTCAGATGCCACCTACTATCAGAAAAATTAATTACTGTCTCCAGCCTTACAGGCATATTCATGAGAAGAGCGCTCCACCTGCCTCCCCAAACATAACAGTCTGTCAATCACCTCCTTCATGGGCACCTAGCGGTGGTAAATATTATCATGTGAGCTCTTTCTGACTAAAAACAGAGCTATGAATACGAGGCCAACTGGGATGGATGAAAGATGTAACCTTGCAATAGCTGGAGAGCCTGAGGCCAGAGCTCTCTGATCTAAAGTGAATGGGAATTTAGATGTTTCTCATATTGCAGCGGCCAGAACCTGAACATGTGAACACGGTCTAATGGATAAGTACTGTCTATAGGAGAACTTCTGAGCTGTGTTGTAGATTTACAGTATGAGGGATGGATGATGCTTGTGGACAGGGGGTCAGAGATAATGTTATCATTCTGACACCACTTTAAAAAATGATAATGTCTCCAATAAAGTAAACCGATACTGCGCCAATAATAATGGAATCAATAGCGGCCGCGTCTTACCTGCATTTTATCACAAAACATGACTTGCTATTGATCACGTTTGATTAAAAAGTGCTATCAGCCTTATAGATGCCCAGCTCGGCTGACGTCACCCTCCCGGGACAGCCGGAGAGAGTCCATCGAGAATTTAATTTGGAGTCTTAACCCCTTCATGTCGGCCAAATCCGTATACACTGTATATAACATGAAAGGCGCAGGTGATGTTTTACCCTTGAAGAACGTTTTTCAAATGGAATAACTGCAAATAAATGTGTAGAAAACTGTATCAGACTTGACGCTTGGTACTGGAGGACGGGGATAGATATATAAGCCGTCACTGTATACATATGCTAAAAGTATATATACACACTCACTCCAATAGATATACAGGATATAAACACACACCACATGCATGATAGTTCCGCACACTTATAACATGCATACAAACAAGGTATAGATACACCGTATACACACATACATAGACACATTTTATACTTTCATATACACATATTCTTACTAACTACATTCACAGGATATAAACACCACATACATGACATATAGGCACACTCATTACACAGCATATATACACATAGGGCGACATGTATGTATTTTGGCGCTCAGATGACATTATTTTTGCGCGCATTAGTAGTGTAGAATGCTCCTGAATCTATGAACCTTTTCTACTGCGGGTCATGGATTTAGCGCTTTCTAACTATAAAGCGACACTTCTGGCTCAGGTAAACCACTTTTAAAGTGCTCTACCTGTTCCAGCAGTAATGCGCCCGGATTTGCCTATCAAAAGTCATAAATGTGTAGCTTCGTACGGTTGTAGTGCGCTCCGCCTCCTGCATGCCTCCCCGATCTCAGGCGAATTACAAAGTGCCGCGGGTGCTCTGTAATGCGCCTAATACTGGAGTGCACCTGGTTAAAAATAGAGCAAATGGGGCTGTGCTAGTTTTCGGGCTGAAAAGATGTCAGACTTCTGGCGCAGCCCTGTATGTACATGTCTCCCTATATACACTGTTATACACTCTCACCATATACAGTGGGGAAAAAAAGTATTTCGTCAGCCACCAATTGTGCAAGTTCTCCCACTTAAAAAGATGAGGGACGCCTGTAATTGTCATCATAGGTCGGCCTCAAATTATGAAACAATTCAAACCCTTATA